>JADRCD010213427.1:50996-62451 GCA_019843815.1 Montemys delectorum
AGAGAGAGAGAGAGAGAGAGAGAGAGAGTGAAAGAGAGAGAGAGAGAAAGAGAGAGAGAGAGAGAGAGGGAGGGAGTCTACGAGTACATGTGTCCCTGCATGTGCATGTAGAAGTCAGAAGAGAGCAAGAGAGCATCAGGTGCCCTGAATATCTTGAATAGAGAATCTCACTAAACCTAAGCCTCACGGCTTTTGCTAGCCCGGTGGGTCAGTTGTCTCTGCCTGATGTAGGGGTAGGGTTACAGGCACCTGCTATGCTTCCCTCTTCTGCCATGTGCTCTGGGCATTAAAACTCAGGTCCCTATGCTTTCGCAGTCAGTGCTCCTACCCATTGTATCATCTCCCGGCCCATGAAGCATTTCTCCTGATCAAATTTTACTAACATCCTATGAGATGTGCGCAAAGATCATAACACCTGTAAGAACCCTAAACCATCGATTACCATAACGGAATGTCAGATAAGGGACACTCAGCTGCATGCCTGCAGCAGTGACATCATCTCCTGGCAGGCTAAGGCGTGGGTGAAGGGAGGACAGAGGAGGAGAGGTGAGGTCTCATGGTATGTCTTTCTATATGGTGACTTTAAAACTTGTAAGTGTATTATCTATTTTAAGAGTCAAAACACTCCATACCATTAAAAACAAAACAAAACAAAATAAAGCAAGACAAAAAAAAAAGACAAAAGCAGGAATCAATGAGTGTAAACTAGCCTGTGTCTTCAAGTTGCATTGTGATTCCACACATTACCACTAACTTCAATTGAGAAATGTTTCTGTCATATGCAAGGCAGGAACAAATAATCACAATAAAAGCTGGAGACCATAAATGCAGAACAATTATTCCCTGGGTCTAGGGTGTGTGTGTGTGTGTGTGTGTGTGTGTGTGTGTGTGTGTGTGTTTCTGATGAAGGAAGTGGCGAGCGTGCTATTTTGACAGCTCATTCTACAAGAACAAGACACTCATCAGGCGTATTTCACAAATCTTGGCAAATGAAGTTGCTTCTGTTTTCTTCCTCCCATCACTCAGTACTGATGGGTCATTTCTTATGAATAGGACCAAAGAAATAGATTCCCAAGTAGACAGATTACTTTTGTAAGGGTGTGGTGTGGGAGGGATGATGCCATTGGTGGTAAAAAAAGAAAAAAATGTTGCAGTAAAATGTGAGAGGCACGAGGCCAGCCTCATTACTCTGGAAGCATTAAGATACATGGAAGATGTGATTGTTCCCTCATTTCTGGTCCAGGAGGGTTTTTTTTTTTTTTTTTTTCTGCGTGAGTGTCATCATAAGCCAAGTTCTCTCCAGATTCTTTTGAGAGATCTTCATTTTTTTCAAATTAATGTATTAGTTATTACTATTTTAAGTAATGATGAGGTGGTATAGTGTCAACAAAAAAAAATGCAGTAACAAGCAACAGAAGGATGTGTGTAGAGCTTCAGTGAATCCTGAAGGAATCCAGGCAGAGGAAGATGCTGTCACTCTGAGAAATGTCCCAGTGTATTGAGGGCCATGTTACCAGTCCTTTATGCCTCATTATTAGGACACCAGGAACAAAACCCAAGCTGGTATTTCCAGGCAAAGACCTTGTTCCTCATTATGAACAACCCTAGTGACCTCGCGCCAGACTCAGCAGAGATATCTGAAAAACTGCAGGAAGGAAGACACTCTCTCCTCTGCTTTGCTTGTAAGGTTAGCAACTGAAAGATGAAGGCCAGGAGACAAGGTGCCGAGGAGAAAGTAAGACCCCATCTACTGTATCTGTCACATGGACCAGCAGAGGCGGGGGTCCTCCTGCTGGGGCCTGCTCTTTGGGGATCAGGATGGCCTACTCTGGATCTACCATCATCTGTGGGACATAGAGGACAACATTAAGGAGGAGGATGCAGCCACAGGTCAAGGGGACCCCAGACTCTGTGTCTCTCCCTCCTGTGTTCTGTCACGAGATGTCAAATCCTACCACACTGGTTCAAACATCTAAACACTTTAATGATTGACATTTAAACATATTTTCATTATATACCCAAGCTTTGTGCAAGTTAGGAAAGCATCTTCTTAATGATGCATATCCTCAGTGTTCCCCACATTGCAGGAATGTCTTTCCAGGCTTCCCCACCCGGCAAATGGTTGCGCAGTCTTAGAGCAACAGCCTGCCCTGGAATAATGCCCACTCCCTCCTTCTATCCAGTCTCACACAGAGCTAATTCCTACCCTAGGAAGTATAACATCACAAGGACACTAACATGTCTACCTAGCCACTTACTTATATTTAAATATATTTCTGTCTAACCTCCTTTTTGTTTAAAAATAAAGGTTTTTTTACTTATCGGAAAAGCAATGTGTGATCACTTGGGGATAATTCCAAAATATATAGAAAGTCTGGAAGAAATTAATAAAAACTATTGCCTTAATTCCCAGTCAGAGGTAGTCATCTGTAGATGTGGGCATCTGGTTATATAGTCATCCAAGTGTGTGTGTGTGTGTGTGTGTGTGTGTGTGTGTGTGTGTGTGTATGTGTATGTGTATGTGCACATGTATTGTCTGAGTTTTGCTTTTTGATACTTTCTTGTACAATCATCTAGATAACACCATAGTAGATTTTATGGCAAGCACAGGCCCTGGATCTAATTCATCTCTCCCTCCGAGATGCCTAGCACAGGGCCTAGGATGTAGCACATGTCACAGTTGGGTCAAACTCCAGCAGGGCTTTATTGGAGTGTTCCCAAGGTCTCTCTAACAAGCCATTATTTGGATAAGCACAGATTGTTAAGTCAGTGTTGGGGATCTGTCCACGCTATAGAAGGGGCTTTATTCAACTTAAGACTGTGGGATCACACAGGGAAATATACATAGAAGAAAGAGTGGCTAAAGTATGAGAGCAGCTGTTGCTGAGGACTGTGGGCACATAGAGAATAATGAAGGACAAGCAACGCCTTGACTGTTCAACACCCGTTGGTTATCTTCCAGCATTCTCACAGAGGCCCAAATCTAGAATCACATACAAAACTTCCAAGTTAAATGCTTGATTTAATATGGCTTGGCCATGAGAAATTCATCCTTAGGGTATGCATGCATAATTAGCATGCATCAGCGGCTTGGGCTACAGAGGCTGACAGGGCACCTCCAACACTCTGGTTGACTTGTGCGGGATAGAGGGCATTAGCTCAGCAGCAGCCTAGAGGCTGGAGATCTCAGAACATTCCTTGTCCTTTCTAGGGCTGTAGTATCCCCTTCTAGAGCTCTAATGTTCCCCAGGGACACCTGGCTATGGCTGAGGACGTCTATGATTGTCAGATAAAATTGAAGGCTGTGTGGATAAAGCTCAAGAATGTGGCTGAACATCCTATGGTACACAGGACAGCTCGTAAGGAGAAGGAATTGTCTACCTCAAAACATCCTCAAGGTCAAGGTGGACAAATAGTCTATTACCACAATGGTTTCCAATCCTGTTCACATACTAAGCACACTTGAGAGGCTTTAAAAAAATCACATAAGAATTCCTTAAAAATAAGGAAGAATCTCAGACCCTTCATTGTGGAAGTCCTCGGGGATTCTAAAATGTAGCTGTATTGAGGCCTGCAAGGTGGAATCAGCAGTTCTCTTCAAGCCCCAGGATAAAATCCTTCTCCTTGCTGAGAACACACTGGATGCTTTGCTCAAGCAGCACTTGGTAAATATTGTGTGGCCTGGATGGGGGTAGATCAGCCATCTGTCATTTACACCTTACAAACTGCTGTGTTTGGCTTTGCGTTGACTTTTAACCTATCGGTGGCTAATAAAAGCTGTTTTTCTCTTGAGTCAATTATTCAGTCCATCAGATGGACATAACTTCTGGCATAATACACACATGCTTTCTGCTTGAATAATTACTTTTGAAAGTGAAAGGTATGCAAACAATCTGAGCAATATATTCACACCAAAGGAGGCTGATAAAATTAACTCCATCTTTTTGTCATCCCCCCTCACCACAGGCAATGACAGGATTTAGAAACACAACAGTGAATTAGGGCCAGGAGCTTCCACCGTTATCGCCTGAGAAATGAAAGAAGAAAATTAAAACAAACATAAAACCCCAACTGAGACACTAAAGAAAATAAAGATAGGGGCACCTGATGCTTACTGTGTTTCATTAGCAACTCAATGATCTGATTGGTTGATTTGTTTGCATCTAATGCAGGTCTGGAATAGACTTTTCATGGGTCCTGATATATGTCTGTCTATATCTATCTATCTATCTATCTATCTATCTATCTATCTATCTATCGATCATCTATGTATCAAGAGACAGAGACAGAGAGAGAAACCCGAAGAGGATAAGAATGCACCTTGAAGTTAGAATCATCTGGTCTACCCGCTTGCCAATTGCTGCCCAGGAGTGTTACCCTGGGCACCCTGTAGTCACCTGATTGAAGTTGCATGGGATCACCCAGGGACATTTAGGAAGTCTGAGGCTTTACCTAGAACTTGATCTGGCTCTGTGGGGGCAAAGGTTTATAACACAGCCTCATCTCTGTCCCTGCCGAGGGACAGAGACACCTAAGTCCAATGAGCCATTGGAACAGATGGGCTCTGACTCTTGCCAGATGAGAACAGGAGAGGTGGAAAGTGGAAGGACATTAATGTTGTCCTGAAATAGTTCTGAGGTAGAAGATAGCTCTGTAGGAGGCAGGGAAAGGGTAAAGAGAGGCTGAGTTCTGGTGGGTAGACAAGATAGGACTCACATACACAGGGGAGACTATTCTATATAAAAGGAATGGCACATACAAAGCTCCAGGGGCAAAGGAGAGCTTGGCTGTTGGGAGAGTTTAACTTGACAAGTAGCTGGTTAGGAGACTGGGATGAGAAGAAAGATTGAGGCTGGCAAGGCAGCTAGAGCAGACATGAAGGCTCAATGTATTATGTGTGGGTAGCGTGCATGAAAGAAGACAGTTTTGTGTAGAAAAAAGGTAAGCATCCTGAAAATGAGTGGCAGAGTACAGAGAAAGATTCTGAGTTTGGCTTAGAGGGTCCCAGAATCCCACCACACTCTACTATGTGATGCATGTGAGCTGACATGGGGTCCTATGGAAGAGCACAGACAGGGCAGAAGAACCCAGGAAACTCATGGGAAGGGCTCCTGAGAAGGGCTGAGCCCACATGGAGTCAGCCAGCTCTCTAGGGACAGGGAAATAAGCCATGGAAAATGAGAGAGACAAGGGGGCCCTTTATGTGGACAAGGGTTGTACTGAGTACCTGGAGACCAGAAGGGAAAAAAGCTAAAAGGAGAGAAAGGGAATGGGAGGGGGAAGAGAGCCCTACACCAGGAATGTAAGCCATTGTTTGGCGTTTCTTCAAAATACTGCAGAGAGTCTAAAGACTCAAATTGCCTTTTGCTCTTTTTGGATGTCATCCCAAGGTTCCTTCTGACTCCAGGCCAAGCTCTTAAATGCCAGGAATGAAGCTGGAAGGGCCCATTACCTGACCTGACACAGTCTCTCAGCCTCAAGTTCCTGCAAAGTCTGCAACAGTTGTTGTTGTTTTGTTTGTTATTGGTGTTGTTTTGTTTTGTTTGGTTTGGTTTGGTTCAACTATTGCAAGGGCCCCATTTACTATGAACAGGACTCTTATCTCCAAGTCTTACCTATGGCAGATGGAAGAAGTGCCTCAGTGGGGAAAGCGTGGAACCCCATGACTACCCCAGTAGGCAAGGTGCCGCTCCAAGTTAGAATGGAGAGTAGGTGTCTAGGGAGTGAACGCCATGTCCCAAGTCAGCCTCAGCCTTCTGTCTTAGAGTGAGACCCTCTAGCTCTTCAGCTTCAGCCACTTCAAGTAAACAAATGGGCTTGGAGAGACTCAACAGACCTCTTATCTATGCAAGAGCAGAGGAAATGCAGATGCTGCAGGGTTAGGTCAGTCTGCCCCTAGAGTAAAGGCCTCTTGGCTCTCAGGACAAGGCTTCTTTGGGTCTCTTAGGTTTTCATCACAGGACAATGTCTGAAACGGACTGTTAACAGAACTTCCTGGATATTAAAATGTCAATGAAGTTGTCCTTATGAGAAATAATAGGTTGTGTTTTTATTTGAACCATCCTCCAGGTCCCAACCCCCTTTTAATATTTACTTCTACTCCCATAAAGAAATTGCTTCATCATCTACTTTATGAAATCAGGTCCTCCCAGCCCCCAATCTGTGGTGATTTATTTCCTTTATAGAAAATGTTAATAACTGGCCAGGAATCTAAATCTTAAAAGCAAGCAAAAATGAAATCTTTGAAAATGAAAACAAATGATTCATTTCTTTTTCTTTCAGGGAACTGCTGCTCTTTAAGATGCAGGAGGCAGGGCCGGGAGGAAATAAATGACTGAATTACTTCCCCGAAAGCAGCCCCCATGACTGTTAACTTTTCCTTCCCACCTGCGCACTGTGTGAGAAATTATGAAGTACGTCTGAGGAAATAGTGTCCCTAGTTGAAGAAACCCAAAGATCAAAGACACACACTTCCAGAAGATTGCTACTGTGAAAGAGAGAAATATATCGAGGAAGGAACAGGTACCTGAAGATTCAAAGTCAAGAACTCTGATGAGAGAAGTAAGGGATCACTTAAGAGTAGCAGGCATTGGAATAGGGTATTGAGGGGTATTCAGAGTTGTCCAACTGAAAGAGAAGTACAGGAAGAAAACTGCAGAGAGAAGGCTGAAAAGGCACCTAGAGTAAAAGTAGACAGCTGGAGATGCCAGTTGAGGATGGACATGGACCAGGCTCAGCGCCCTACAGGAGGGCACGTGAGCTGGTCATTTGTAGTGTCACGGAAATCCTTCTGTCTGTAGTGTGGAAGACAGTAGAAGAGGGTTGTCCTGGAAGGCTAGCTAGGTGACGACTTGACAGGTCTAAACAAGAGAAGGAGGACACTGTGGCTACAGACAAAGAAAAAAAGTGCAGAGGCACCTGCGAGGTGGCAGCGACCGGGCTGCAGAGGGGGTCACTTGGCACCAGATGTTCACACAGAGAAGGGGAAGACAGCTGGCTGGTGGTCAAATTAAAAATTCATGTTGAGGAGGAGGAGAAAAATAAAAGACACTCTGGGAAGAGAGAAGTGGGTAGAAGACACTTAATTGGGAAGAAAGAGGCAAAGGGACCTGAGCGGGGATGAGGCTAAGCTATAGTCAGTCTCTGGCTTTTTCTGGCTTTTCCATTTCTACAGGATTCCACGGTAGGTCACTCAGTATCATACACAGTCTTATTCCCTGCCACCTTTTGTGAGAATCTCATGCCACAGCCACCTTTCCAGCTGCATACACATAGTCGCCTTGGAGTTTTACTTTCAGTTGCTCCATCAAGTGTCTGGAGAGGCCCGTTTGACTCAGCCAAGGCCTGAGGGACTGCCTTGTCCTGCTGCCCTCTTGATGGATCAGGGCAAAGGAACAGCTGCAGCAAGGCAAAAAGATGGTGCTGGCCACTGTGGCCCTTGACGTAGGTGAGCATCTGTGGCTTCCTGGAGCCTACCTTCTCTCCTGCATCCCAAGGTTTTCAATTACCGTGCTATTGCATCCGGCGAAGCAGGCTGACAGGTAGGTGATGCCATCGGCCCCACACACTGGCGTGAAGGAATCTGTCTGGCATTCACAGTTGTTGTTGCATGGAGAGTAGGGGTCGAGGGCTGAGCCACGTGCTGAGCTGGAAAGGAAGGGTGAAGGGGACTCATTAGAAGCGGGGCTGACAGTGGTGACAACACGGCCCTGGTGGGCCTCGTGGTACCCTTGATCAGGATGCTTACCTAGCCATTTTCTTCTCTTCCCTCCATTTTATTCCTGGCTGACCTGTAAGTATCTATTCAGGGCCACTGCTGAGGGCCCAGTCTGTACCCCTTGAAACAGTACTGGGCTGGGTAGCTGGCTGGCTATGTGGTTTCTGGGCTCCTCCCAAAGCAAGGAGGATGGTTCTTTTTGCCTTTTGTCACCATGTACCCTTTGAGCTGAAGGCAGCTGGCGCTCAGCTTAGGGTCACTCAGTTCCCCTTACCCACAACTGCTCCTGCATTGCTGGACATCCCTCCCACCCCTTCTGTTTGTTTCTTCCTCTCCTGCATACAGGACCCAGCCTGGCTGTAAGCCTCTGACTGGTTCAATATTCAGAGACATATATGCTAGGGTGCTTTGTGCTTGCCTCTGCATCACAAAGATGCAGCTGCCAAGAGTGCACAAACTAGGGAAGAGACACACACAGTCTGCAGCCCCAGGAGAAGGAAGTGACCCCAGTCTCCTCATCTCCTACTCTGTCCTAAGGCTCAGAGCATTTCCTGGTAATGCAGGTAACATGGGGACACCTGGCTGCTTTCATCACACTCAGTTGGAGGAATTCTACGTTATCATTTTGTTTGCTTTCAGTACAACCCACAAACTTTATCAAAGAGGAAACCAAGGCTGAGCCAGGCGACTCTTTTGTCCAGACACATGTAGTGTCTGAGTGTTGAGGAGGGGCTAGAGCTGGGCAGTGTGATCGTAGACCTTGAACTAACTTTCTTTCTTTCTTTCTTCCTTCCTTCCTTCCTTCCTTCCTTCCTTTCTTTCTTTCTTTCTTTCTTTCTTTCTTTCTTTCTTTCTTTCTTTCTTTCTTTCTTTCTTTCTTTAATTTTCACTTTTACAGCATGATGTCATGGCAGGGGGACCCTGTGGACATGTTTCTAAATCACTGCATTTTACTGCTTGCAAGTCCAGCAGTCTACAGCAAGGTCGGCTGTTCAGAGCCAAGTTCAAGTTGGAGGGTACCCTATGTGGCAAGAACTAGGGGCTGCCTGGAAGGCACCTAGGTCTGTAAAAAGCTGCCTCTCCTCCGCCTCCAGCTGTTCCTGTTCACTCTCAATGGATGGCAGATGAGCCCAGTTCTGCCCCATTTCCAGGCTTCCTTGTAGCCTAGTGGTCCAGCTGGAGGTGGAGTCTGGGTGTGTAACGTGCAGGGCAGCCACGATGCAGCATGTTCTGGGCTACACTCTTCAGCTCAGGGTGGTCTGGGCAGTGGTGGCGCACGCCTTTAATCCCAGCACTCGGGAGGCAGAGCCGGGTGGATTTCTGAGTTAGAGGCCAGCCTGGTCTACAGAGGGAGTTCCAGGACAGCCAAGGCTACACAGAGAAACCCCTGTCTTGAAAAAAAAAACAAAAACAAAAACAAAAACCAAACAATCAAACAAACAAACAAACAAACAAACCCCAAAGATTCCCATGAGGAAAGGAGACAGTGGACATAGAGATAATATAGTCCCATAACTTATTTGAATAGTAATCATGATAGGTGCTCTGGTCCACGGTCCCAGGAGAATAACCAGGGCTTAAGAAAAGAGATCCCATAGCAACAGATTGGTTCCTGCCCCTTTTGCCTTCCCTCCCAATGTGTTTTGATCCTTCTCTTCCCCTACCACTTAAACATCCTCACCATGGGCCTGACCCAGTAATGACCATGTGAGCTGGGTAGGAGCTTCTGACCTGTGTAGGAATTATTGAAGTTGATTCTGTCTTTTCTTTTGAGCAGAATTTTGAAATAGCATTTATTTTTATTCTCCTCATTTTTATTCACATCATTCCTGAAGTCAGATGTCAGAAAGAGCAAGCGGACTGGAGAATGAATGACCGCTCCGTACTCTGGGTTGTCTTGTTGCGGAGGAGAAGAGCTCAACGTCCAGAGGACAGGCTGAATCTTCCAAGTGCAAGTAAGAAGCCAAGGTCTCTGGGCACCTCTGCTCTGGACCACTGGAGACCAAGTCGGCTCTCTTAGACTGTGGTGGAGAGTCCAGGCGGATCAGGGCAGGGCAGAGCTTTCTCTATGAAACCACAGTGAAGGTGCCCCAGGGGTCCCTGGGCAGGGTCAAGTTAGAACTTTAAGTACTTACTTGTTTCCATAGCGAACAGTGACCCCGGCCACAGGGCCTGTGTCACAGCCCAGGAAGAGGAAGGAGACATAGCAGGCTGTGGACACCAGGTTGACCAACATGGCCATCCGAATGGCCCCCAGAGCAGACAGGCTCAGCTTCTTCACCAAAAGGCCACCCAGAAAGATGCCCAGGCAGGCACAGGGGATTGCCGTCATCCCTGAGGAAGCAGAATAGTGGAGTGTGAATAGCGGGAGAGTGGCTGGTGGGTATCAGTGGGCCCCGTGTCTTCATGTGACTCTAAAGTCTTTACGGAGGCTCATACGTCTGTTCCCAGAGAACTCTCGGATAACAGAGGGAGACAGTTATTGTGAGCCAAAGTGTACACATCTGGCATAGCACACCTGCTGCCATCTGACAGGATACCTGGACACAGCTAATGGGCAGCCAACCAAGAGATGCATCCAGAAAGCTGGGGACTAAGGGGTGAAATCCAGGAGATTAAATATTAGGGAGTGATGATATGGCCTCTGCATTAGTATTTCTTTCTTTGCTTCTTCTCCCCACACCCCTGCTTCCTTTTTGGTGTTATTCTGTAGACCAGGCTAGCCTCAAACACTTAGCAATCCTTCTGCTTCAGCTACTCATGTTAGGATTCAAGGCATATCCCACCAGATTCAACTTCTCTGTGAGCTGCGTGTGTGTGTGTGTGTGTGTGTGTGTGTGTGTGTGTGTGTGTGTGCATGTTTGTATGTATGTGCCTGTGTTATGTAGAAGCCAGAGGATATCCTGGGGTAACATTTCTCAGTCACCTGTCTTTGAGACACCACCTCTCTTTAGCTTTTCTGTTTGATTGTTTTATTTGGGTTCTGGCTGTGGAATTCAGGTCCTCAAGCCCCCCTGGCACTTGACTATCTCTGTGCATTTCCAAAGAGGCCTGGAAAGGGGACTTAAGATCAACTCAAGAGTTTTTGGTGGAAGAGATGATTCAGTAGGTAAAGAGACAAGCATGATGGCTGGAGACCACGTTCCCAGAACCCGCATGAATGCCAAGCAGGCCTGGTGGCCCACCTGTAATCTCAGCACTCAGGAGCCAGAGGTGGGATCCTGGGGGTAAGCCATTTGGATGGACTAGTAAAAACTGGAAAGCTCTGAGCTCAGCAAGAGATGCTGCCTCAAAGATTAAGTGGAGAGTAACTGAGGAGGACATGGGCAGTACCATGATGCTTATACACGGGACCACACACATCAGCAACAGATACGCTTAGGCATATGAGCTCACATGGATTCACCCCCTATTCACACACTTGAACACATATACATACTTACACACGTGATAGCATGTTCTTGTGCAAACACACACACATTATCTGAGAATTTTCCTACATACACACACTATCTGAGAATTTTCCTTTTCTCATGAGGCAAGAAAGGCTCATGGTAGGCTCCAGGACTGTTTAACACAAAGGCTGAAGGGCTCACAAGTTTGTAGCAGACATCATTTAGCCAGGCCTGTTATGCCTCAGGAAGCAGTGTCAATCAAATCACTGTGTTCTGCAGCACTTGGTGAATAATTGGTGAGTATACAATCTCTCTCTCTCTCTCTCTCTCTCTCTCTCTCTCT
>JADRCD010213427.1:62551-80392 GCA_019843815.1 Montemys delectorum
CTTATACACAGAGCTATCTCCAAGGCAGCAGGCCTGAAGCTTGTTCCTAGGATCCCCAAAGACCCAGGGCATTGTCAGGAAACCAAAGGACCCTGCTGTTCCAATCTCCTGTTTGCTGTGGCTCTGTTCTGATTCATTTCAACTACGACTCAGCTTTAAATTACCGAGTGCCATTTATCTATGGTGTAGATTATGCATGGCTAATTTTCCAGTCTACTCAACCTCCTTCCTGCCAATCAACCGACCCCCAGGTCAATCGACTACATCAACCAGCTGGTAAGTGCTGAGGGAATGCAAATTAATTTTTCATATTAGGGTAAGAAAATATAATCAGGAAGGCTTAGCTTGCCAAGACACTACCCTGACTATACTTAAAACAGACCAGGACCTGTGTGTCACTGGTTGCTTCAGACATCTGGGCTTAGTTTTCCAGCCTTTGGTATGAATATGGAGCCCATGACCTTGTTCTGTGTGCTTCCACCCACAGCCCCTCTCACTGGCCACCCCAGCATCCAGTTTTCCTACTTTCTCTCCCTAGATGAGTCTGGGAGCCCAGCATGCCGGAGCCTTTGCATATGCATTGGTTCTATTCCTAGGACAGTCTTGTCCGTTTTTTTTCCTCGGCTGGTTTTCTCCCTTTGTGAGAGGCTTCATCAGCCCTCACCGCTCTCTTGTGACATGGAAAGGGGGCATAAGATGAGGAGAGATAGATCAGTGGATAAAACACAAGTGAGAGGACCAGGGTTGGAATCTCAGAAGCCAGGTAAACCTGGGCAGGTTGCGGCCCCACTGTAATCACACACTTGGGAGGAAGAGACAGGGATGCCCATGGTAGGTTATCCAGCTAGACTTGAGGAGCTCCGGGCTCAGAAGCAGTCTCCTGTTACCTCCCATCAGTATTCCTGTTTCCATGGCTCTCCCTGCCATCCAAAGCTGCCGTGTTTATTTTTACCCATCTTGTTTCTTGCTCTCATCCTCTATCAGCATGAAGTTTCCAGAAGTAGGGAGCACCCTTCAGGTCCCATTCAGTCCAGCCCAATCCCCAGAGTCTAATACAGCACTGGCTGGCATTCAGGCACGCCTTTGAGAATGAATGAATCTGTAAGCACATGGGTTCTGTGTGAATAAGCCTTGGCGACAGCATGCCCACTCCCAGAGAGCACCCTGGGCTTTGTTTCATTTTCTAGTTGAGACAGTGGGGGTGTCACCTGGTGATGATGGTAACCATGGCAACAACAGGATTTCAGCACCTTTTCTTCCAGCCACTATTAGCTTTTCTCTCTCTTCTTCCTTGATGTGTGTGCATGTCCCCAACAACCCGTGGCTATTGTCAGGACTTCCCAGGACCAAAATCTTCATCCTTATTAGATTAACTTATGCAGACTGAGCCCTTTTAATCTGCACTCATAAATCAATGTCATCAGTTCCTGGACTGTCTACACTGCTCTTCTCTGAACTCTGACCTATCTGCTGAAGACTTTGTGGGTGGCCGGTAGCCTTGAATGCATAGATGGGGATAAGTGCACGCACACCATCTTCTAAGAGTTCAGGTGCTACTCTGAGAGCGTCTCCCTACATCAACCTCCCCTAGTGTAGCCTGCCAGCTTCTCCTGCAGTGCACTCTGCCCAGTACACACTGACTGGATCTATGCCACAGGCTAGACATAGGGACAGGGAATACCTGATGCCAGCCTGCCTGAAGAATATATGAGGAAGCCCCGCCCCCTTTTTCCCACCTTGTTAAGTGCTCCAACATGTAGGAATCACTGGGAAACAAACAGACGCTAGGCAGCAGAATTGTTTTTCTGACCTTGTGCCCTGCAGACTATTGATTTGTTTGTCGATAGAAAACTTAGGCATTTCTTTTAAAATAGGACCTGGTCCCCGAGATGCAACTGTGCAAGAACAATCAAAATGGAAGATGCAGCAGCAGAGAAACCAGGAGTTGAGAGATAAACCCTGGGGTGCTGGAGGTCTAACCCCTAGATTCCTGAGACAACAAAAACTATAGCTTCTATTACAGGGGGAAGTGTTTTTCTCCTCTGTCCTGAAGGCATTGAAAAGCTGATTGCATATTACTAGGATTTACCAAAAAGTGGATGGTAAAAATGATTAGTCAGGGAGGAGAGAAGCTTGAATTCCCCAGCAGTTTCCAGGGAGAGAAAACTGAGGTATGTTGTCATGATGGTCAGGGTTTAAATTTCTTTTTAAACTATGATGGTTATATCCTGTGAAACACAAAGACCACCTTGGTGAACTTTCCAATTTGGAAAACTGGGTGTGCAGACACCTCCATAACCAGCACTCAGGTTAAGCTTAGAACAATGCCAGATACTTTGGGGCTTGGAAATGTTTGATCCTTGGCACTTTCATAAGGGCCAGGAATAAGGGCACACATCTGGAATCCTGGAGCTGGGTTGTAGGCAGACAGGTTGAGCCCAGCAGCATGCTGGCCAGCTGCTTAAGTGTGAAGACGACTCTGCATCCAAAACTTAGGTAGAGAGGGACTGAGGAAGACACCCACTGGTGACCTCTGGCCTCCACATGCACGAAATGTGTACCTGTATACACATGTACATAACACACACACACACACATACACACACACACTGGCAGCTGCCTAGGAGACTCCTGGGTACCTCTCTGTAGTTGTAAGCTTTAAGGACAACTGTGGCTCTGGCTTCTTTTACTTTAATTGGCAACTCATCCTTTTTTCTTTTAAGTCCCATAAATACATTCTCTTGTGTGTGACATCTTTCAACTCATACACATTCCCATGGAAGGCTGTGAATACGTCCTTTCCTGAGCTGTGTGGTATAGAATGAACAGTCTATAGTTTATTTACCCATTCTGCTGCAGACAGACATTTGGGCTAGTTCCAGTTTGAGATAATTATGCAGAAAGCTGCTCTGAATGTTGTTATATATGCATATGTAAATGAGTGGACCTAAACACTCGATTCTGTTGGATAAATGCCCAGAAACGGAACTGATGGATCACAGCACAGGCATATGCTGAGCTTTAATGGGTGCTGCAGAAACTGCCCGAAGCAGAGGCTCCCCTGTGCATTCCCACTGCAGTGTGGGTTCCCGTTGCTCCTCATCCTCCCCAGCACTCAGCACTATCATCTGGACAGTGTGACACAGCGCCCCCTTTAGGTTTCAGTGTGCATGTCCCTCATCACCCATGCTGGTCAGCATCCTTTGGCCATTTTGTGAAGCAATGGGGAATCTCTCTCTCTCTCTCTCTGTCTCTCTCTCTCTCTCTCTCTCTCTCTCTCTGTCTCTCTTCCCTCTCTCTCTCTCTACACACACACACACACACACACACACACACACACACACACACACATATATATATATATATATATATATATATATATATATGTCCCACACACACACAATCTGTGTATGTTTGTGTGTGTACAGACATATTCGTTTGTATGGGTGTGTAGGTGCTGGTGGCTGAAGTCTTGTTACCTTTACCCATGGATCTCCACTTTATCTTAAACTTTTATTTTATTTTATGTATATGGTCATTCTCCCTGCATGGATGCTTATGCACCATGTGTATGCCTGATGCCTACAGGCCAGAAGAGAGCACTGAATCCCCTGAAACCTGACTTATTGGCAGTTGTGAGCTACCGTGTAGGTACTGGGAATTTAACCTAGGTCCTCTCAAAGAGCAGCCGGTGCTGTTAACCATGGAGCCATCTTTCCAGCCCCTTTACCTTATTTTTTTTTTTGAGATGTAGTAGCTCATTGAATCCAAGAGTTTACCAGTTGTTTGGAGTGGCTACCTAGTGAACTCCAGGGATCTGCTTGTCTCTTCTTCCCTCAGTCGTGAGGTATAGACATGCCCTGCCTTACCAGGCTTTTAAGAAGGGGCTGGCACCCAGGCTCATATGCCCGTACTCAGGCAGCAGGGGCTTTACTAATTAAACTATTTTTCAAAGATTTATTATTTTTATTTTAGGTGTGCATGCTTTGCCTGAATGTATATGTGTACAACCACCGTGTGCATTCCAGATGCCTGCAGGTCAGAAGAGGGTGTGAGATCCCTTAGAACTAGAGCTATGGATGACTATGGGCCACTATGTGGGCATCCAACCCAGGCCCTCTGTAAGAACAACTCATGCTATTAATTACAGAGGCATCTCTCCAGCCCCACCCCAGGAGATGTTAAAGGGTAAGATAAGAATACTCTCCTATTCTTCCCAGTTGACAAAGAAGATGAAATATAGGGATGGAGTCATCTCTGCCACCTGGCCATATGTTGCACACAGTAGCCTTAATCACATGACCTTCCTCTGCCCTTTCAGAGAGCAGATCTCTCTATCAAGGGCTGTCCACTTATGTACCCTCTCTTCTGTAATTCCCTTCTGTTTCACGGCTTAGAAATCTACTTTTATCTTTAGTGTTCTGACTTTCTATACAATTAACCACCGTCCCCTCTTTAGCCCTCAATGCAATGCATGACATCATCAATTATGTATCATTCCTAGCAAGGTTACATCAGAACTCATCACGGGGGACACTTCCGTCCTCCACAACTTCACCACTCCTACTCAAGTTCTGAGATGATCAACTCAACTAATGTAGCCTGTTGGTCATGTGAAGAGTGAAGAATAAATTCCCTCCACAAGAAAGGCTGTCTAATCTACACTCTGTGAACATACTGTCTACCCCACCTTGGCAATGCTGCTTCTCAGGAGGGCGGACTGGTTTTCTTCACTCGACTTCAAATGATTAGAAGTAGAGGCCTGGTGAGAAGAACTGTAAAGCCTCGCCTCACATTGGGGAAAATTCTGTGATCTATTTATTAGTTATGTCTGCCATGGGCAAGGTCACCAGCATGGGCTTGCCTTCTTAACTTTATTTTTTAAAAATATTATTGCACATGTATATGTGGGGGAGTGACGTAGTGCATTTTGAGATCAGAGGGCAGCTTTGTGGAGCTGGCTGTCTTCTTCCATCTTCACGTGGGTTCCTGGGATCAAGGTAAGTTATGATACTTGTACAGCAAGCTTTACCCACTGAGCAATCTCTCCAGCACATGGATATATCTTTTCAGCTTTGTATTTGTGAAGTGTGGGTTTTATGCTGCTAAAATCATTCTCACCATCTAATAAAAAAAATCTGCTAATCTTTTAAGATGGACTTCGATTGCTCTCTTCCCTCATATATGCTTTGAAATTTCCCATTCATGTTAGCCAAACAACTTCCTGGCCTCTCACAATGCTTCCTACATATATATAATATGCCTTCGTTCTTTCTTATAATGTGTGTGTGCTTTTTCAGTAGTATTAGTCTGCCTGTGTACGTCATGGGTCATGGTACCCATGTGGTCAAAGGACAACTTTTGGAGTAGATTCTCTCTTCCAGCCATGGGCTCTGGGTTATTGAGCGTGGGTCATCAGTCTGAAGCAACAGATGCTCGCCCTGCTGAGCCATCTCACTGGCTCACAGTATGTTTTTAATAGTTCTGAAACTATCACTTTGAAATTCCTTGTGTAGAAAGGATACACATATACCATGGCTATTGGCTCAGCCCAGTCCTGCATATTTTTGAGCTCTGTGTACTCTTTGAGCATGTTTGTATGGCAGGAAGGGAATGAGACTCACTTACCAAGCAGCTGGTTGGCAGAGGAGGTGGTGAGGTTAAACTGCTGCTCCAGGTACTTGCCCAGGAAGGCAGCAAAGCCAGCCACCACAGCAATCTCCATGCAAGCAGCCAGGACGATGCAGGTGAACACAGGGTTTGAGAGCAGGTGCTTGGTGACCTTCGGGATCACTGGGAGGAGGAACAGAAAGCAAGGTCAAGCTCATGCACGGTGAGTGGCTACCTTATGACCTCCTTAGGCCCCTCGTCGGTGCATTCTTGTCTGTTTCTTTAATTAACACCTTGTGAAGGATCACTGGGCCATGTGGGGGAGCTCATGCCAGGATCTATATTCTGTAGGTCATTTAAAACTAAAAACTCTGGCTTCCAAACCACAACAAAGTCCCACAAATGATGCCATTCTCTACTAAAACAGGCTGCTCTGCCTCACTTCTACACCACAACTTTGGGGGTTCAAGTCAAAGATCTTTTAAGCAATTATAAGAACTTTTCATCCCTCACTCCAGTCCAAAAGGAAATCATTTTGGGATTGTGATTTCCAAAATGGAAACTGTAACATATATACCATACATTTTAAACATGAAAATATTTAGGCATATGTCAATGTGTCACTATATGATCAACATTTAGAACTATGTTTGATATATATACTGGAAGAATATGTTTAATGTCATTGGTATCAAGAAAGAGATGAAGCTCTGGTCCTTTACAAAATAAGTATGAGCAAATCAAGTCCTTCCCTCCACTCCCTGGTCATCTCTCACCTGCAGGGCTGTAACATCCCAAGGGGGTCAGAGTTATCAACCTTGATTTTATTACACCCTACATAGTAACGAGTAGGATCAACTTAGTTTTTTTTTTTTCCTGCTTAAATGTCCACAGTAAGGAGAGTCACAACAAAGAGTCTGGGATTATAGTCTGGTCATTGGGCTTTTGGCCTACTTCATGGTGCTGGGATGTCTCCAGGATGCCCTACCCTTCTTCCCTCCATCCCCAGCCTGTTCCTCTTTCAGCTGTATCCATGCTAGGTCTTCTTAGTCTACTGTAATACTCTTCTCTCAAACCTTTACCACATAGGTTCCCTCCCCCGCCCCCGAGTGTCCTTTCTTCATTATCCAATCTAGCCATGAAGAGGCTCCCAGGCAGCCACATGTACTTAAGGATCCAGGATAGTTGGCTTTTGGCATACACACTCTGAAGCTTATGAATCATGCTACATCTCAACAGGACCCGATAAGAGTGTGTGAAAGTTACATGCTCTTATCTTGTTTATAGGACTCTATTTTCCTTACAGTATGTTTACAGACACCTCTTCTTACATTGACGCTTTTAAAAACTGAAGATTTGCTTTTGTGCTTTGAAAATAAGGACATTGTTTAAGAGTCCAGTAGTTAGAATCGTTGCCACATGGTCTTCAGCCAGCTCTCCTCAGTTATGCTATGGTGATGTATCCTGGATGGTTCTAGAACAATCCTGTCTCTTCAGGATTGGCACCTTACTCGATTTATTATTTGTGTGTGTGTGTGTGTGTGTGTGTGTGTGTGTGTGTATGTGTGTGTGTGTGTGTGTGCATGTGTGTGTGACTGTGGTGTGCAGGTACCTGCATACCGAGGCATGTGTATGGAGGTCAGGGGACAGCCTTGGATGCCAGTCTTTTTGCCTTTTACTTTGAGACAGTCATCTCCTCACTGTTTTCCTACCACATATGGCAGGTTAGCTGGCCTGCATGGGAATCCTCCCATCTCAGCCTCCCATCTCCAAGAGATTAGACATATGTCCTGTTCATCCAGCTTTTATGTAGGTTCTGGAGAATGAAACTCAGGTCCTTATAATTACATGGCAAACAATTTCTATCCACCGAACCATCTCCTTAGTCCTTACACCTTTATTTTGATGTCTCTGCTGGACACCAAAATCTATATCTGCTCACATCTATTACTTGTCTATAACTCATACCCATGTACCTTAGATCATTTCTAAGCTACTTACATCAAGGACAAGGTGAATGTTACCCAGGTAGTTGCTAGAGCGCACTGTGTAAGAAGATCATGACAAGGGAGAAATTTGTACTTCTTCAGTACAGATGCAGTTTTCTGTGGAGTGCGTTTCAGTCAGCGGTTTGTTAGGTCTGTGGATGTAGAACTTACACAGATGGAAGCCAGTGGTATTTACAAAATAATGAACCAAATATAGCTGATTCATCAAGTGCCACAGCATAAGACAAGTAAACTAATTTCAAGTAATTTGAAGACAAGTCTTATGTAAATCATAAATCATTTTCTATAAATAGCAAAGATGGAGGCAAAATATAGGTTACTGCAAACATTGTCCAAGTGGCATGCTGGTGATTAGACTTGGGGCTGGGTGAGAATGTGGCTCAGTTGGCAGAGTGGCTGCCCTAGCTGCACAGGGCTTTGCGTTTGATCTCTAAGTCTGCACAAAACAGGTGTGGCACATGCTGCTTATCCCAGGCCTTAGCAACAGGAGAATCAGGAGTTTAAGATTATCCTCAGCTATATAATGTATTTGGGGGCCAACTTGAGATACACAAGATCCTGTCTCAAAAAGGGGAATCCTATTTAACGATACTCATTTTATTAACAAATATAAGGAACAATGACAGGGTATACTTTCTCTCTGTGCACATGGAAAAGATCAGACACAGAGATTGAGTATTAGAAAAACCCACTTAGTGCCTATGGCCACATAAAAATAAACAGGTGGGTTGAGAACCTAACCCTGCACTCTAAGGTGATGAATTAGCCAGCTGTCCTAAAGAAGAGAGCTAATTACACAGGCACAATTGCATCTCCTAGGAGACGAAACCTCCAAATGGCCTATCTAATTAGAATAAAATAATAATAGGAGACACATAAGTTTTTAATAACGCTAACAGACAAGCCCCATGCATCAAAATGACAGAACAATAGGCCGGGGACTGGCAGATATACAAAACTTAAAATTTATCATCTCTCGAAAGATATCAAGTTTCCAAAGGGAAACTCTCCAGAGAGGAGGAGACTTTAAGGGTTTAGTTACAGCACTGGACTGGACCAGAGGACTGGAAGCTCAGGATTACTGTGAGCTGAGCCATGGATCCGATGTCCAAGGGGATTTAGACGATAACCAGAGATGGTGGCCTCAGCTGTTCAACATGTGTTTCTGAGGCTTTAGGAAGGCAGCTTCAGGGTTAACTGAAAGTACACACATACAAAAATTTAAAGCCAAAACTTTACAAAGGGTATGAACAAAGATGGTACACAAACAGCTTCAGGTCCTCGCACTTCATGCCGGTACTCTGTGCTTAGAGCTTCCTGGTCTTTTTGGGCATGCTGTTTTTGTATGCTTTACAGGCCTTTTAAACATTCATGGCAATCTGACTTTTTAGAAGTATCATTTCAGATAAATGCCTAGGAGTGTTTGCTTTTAAAATCTGTGTTTAAATGTTAAGAAACTTCCCTTTGTTAAATCCATATTGTTTTTAAGTATTGTACAAATACTCCCAGAACTGTTGACTCTGCAGTGTTTGAAAATGTAGCTTAACAAATATGGAAAATGAACACAACAGACATACACACAGGGTGATCTGCTCTTCACAGTCAAAGGTGTCTTGGGTGTGAAGAATCCATCATGATAAATCACTGTTGATGAGCCATGGCAAATTTGAGACCGTGTGTGCGCCAAGCAGGAGGCTATTCTGTACCCATGATAAGTTTCTGGTGAGGTAGAGCCACACACTGCAGAGAGAACAGTAGGGATCACACCATGCGATCACAGGACCTACTTGGAATGGGAGAGTGTGAACAGCAAAGCCCTGGCTGCTGATGTGTAGTGGCAGATACAACTGTGACTTAGTCACTATGCTCTTTCAGAATGATGGCATCTAGATTCTGGAAGTACGGGGACAGGGTTGGGACAATCTAGGTAGCATGCTCTCGCTGCGTGCTTCATGTCCTCAGTTGGAATGGAGTGTCTGCCGAGTGCAACTCCAGAAAAATGAAAAGCTTTGTGCTCTCCCTGGAGCCTCCAAAATGACACTGATGATGATTTGAGTCAATTGCCACATCTCTTTAAACTTCAGTAGCCCCATAACTCTTCATCATCATCTTCATGATCTTTTGAAGGTAGGAAGGGCCCTCGTTCCATGAAAGCGACTTCAGTTAATAGAACATTTCTGTACTTCTGCAAGCTTTTAATTATTCTGGAGTTCATTCCATTCTGCAGGAAGGGCTCTTTGTTAAGACAGGAGTCTTCCTGCTTGTCTTAATGCCTAATGACTAATCTCTCCTTGAATTAGATGTTAAAAATCATTAAGTTCAAGAATCATTGGACTGAAGGAAGGACTGGGACACCTCATTTGCATGACCCTTTTCTCTCTGTAGCCAACCTGATTGGCTTCCAGAAATGACAGCTTCCTCCCACATTCTTCCTCTTACCCACAGTTTTATTGCAATAACTTGTAGCTATCAAAAGCTGACTCCATTTTTACAGGTTCAGCCCACCTTCAATACCCCTGCTTGGAAATGAGGCCTTAATTAGCTTGACTGTAAGGCTGTCTTAGTGCTTCAAGTGGATTGCAAAACCATAAAATCCAACCTTTCGAGGAGGGAGTAGTCCAGGCAAACAGAGATAGGTGAACCAGGGCTGTAACAGGCCACTGAACATCTGCATCCCCCACTAGCCATTTAATCCTCTTTATTGATTTAGCCCTTAGTACTGGAGCTGGGTGGAAGGGGGTTTAATCATGCAGTTCTACCAACAGGGGTGGGGGGACCTTTCAGCTCTCTCTAGGAGGCCACGGCTGTCACCAGTAGGATGGTACAAGACTGGAAACTGCACAGGGGAGCTGGCTCCATGGAAAGCAGGCTGCATACTGGGAGCCCTCAGAAGACATTCCTGTGGGACAGAGGACTGCTGTTTGTTGTGGGAGGGGAAAGGCAGATTTGGGGACTATTGTCGTCAGAACAGCCTCTATGTGCCAAATGCCATCCTGAGGGTTCACCATCAGCTCACAGACTCATAAAAAACATGACCTTACAACCACTGAAGTCCTCATTTACAAATGAGTACGTGGAAGCAGAGAATGCTCCCACAATGAGAGAGGCATAGCAGGAGCTCCAGCCACAGCAAGAGCCACCACAGCATGCATTTGTGACAAGTGTGTTGTTCTTTCCTGGATTCTATCTACTATTTTTATTACGAAAATTATGAAAGCAGGCTGGACCTGCCAATCAGAAATATAGCTTCAGTTTCACAAATAGCAATAATGAAAATTCCCATTGGACCTGGAAATTTTCCAAGCTACTGTTTTACTTCTCTATTCAGACACCATGACCAAGGCAACTAATAGGAGAAAAAGGTTAACTTGGGGCTTATGGTTTTAGAGAGTTGAGTCCATGACCATTATGGCAGAGGGCATGGTAGAATGTATACAGGAAGGCACAGCACTGGGATAGTAGCAGAGAGCATGTGTGCGCGTGCACACACACACACACACACACACACACACACACACACACACACGGGGGGGGGGAGACAGCGAGGGAGGGAGGGAGAGAGAGAGAGAGAAAGAGAGAGAAAGAGACAGAGACAGAGACAGAGACAGAGACAGAGGTGTGGCCTGGGTGAGCAAACAGGGAAACCATCAGCTCAAAACAGTCACTTGGAATGGAAGCTGAGTATGAGCTGGTGTGCACTGGCCGGGGGGTGGGGTGGGGTGGGGAGGATATAAGCTGGTGCACAGTACGGGGCCAGGGCTGAGTGTGAGCTGGTGAGGTGAGCATCAGCGGGGGGGGGGGGGGGGGGGGAGTCCCAGGCAAGCACTGATTGATCTCACTGATTTTGGGGGGACCACCAGGAGGGTCTCAGAGAGGACTAGAGGGACCACTCACGAGGACATTTAAAGCAAGAACACAGTGAGATTCATTCGGGATGTAGCTCTACACTGGGTTGTTATATCCCGTGTCTCCCCTTTCTCCATGGATGGCCTGGGAAGCCGAGGCTTGCCCATGGAGGACAGAGCTGACAGAGGGAAAGGAGGCTCGGAAGCAGCAGGAAGTGCTTCTTCAGAGCCACAGTTGCATCTTTCCAAGGCAAGGCCGCAGACAGAAAATGGCTTAGGCAGTAGGGAGTCTTGTAAGCAAACAGGTGCCCCTACTTCACGCCTGCGTCTAAAAACCTCCTCTGTGAAAATGTCCTCTGCCCTGGTGCCATACAGGGTTTGCTGTCTCTGGTTTTTCTGGAACCCAAAACTCCCCACAGTGTGAGAATTCATTCCTGGAAAGTCTGCAAGGACAAACAGTAACATTCCAGTAGAGCAGGTTGAGGCACCGCCCAGGTTGAGGCACCACCCACCTCAAAGCCCAGCCGTTCAGCTACTTCCTACCACGCTTGCTTGTCACAGGCCCCTCGTGATCACTGTGGGGACCCATCCTGTCCCATCTTATTTGTGACAGATTTCTCTCAGCACTTCCATTTCCACAAGCCCAGCCACGGGGAAGTGGGGGAGCTACAGCTCTGGCCTGCCAGCCTTTCATGGGGACCCAGCAAGGGACCTCTTTTTCTCTGGCATTCCTGTTCAGTTAGCAATTTACTTAGAAAGACTTCAGGGGCTTTCAGACATCACTGTGCCTGAGCCTCTCCTTCTCCAGCTCTGGGAGTATAATTTCCTGCGGGGGTGGATACAAAGTAGTATCAGAAGGCACCACACGGGGGTGGGGGGTATGGACTCAAACTGCTGGTGGGGAGACAAGGGTTTATAAAACAGAGTCCACACACTTTTATTTGAAGGTCAGTGCCGAGGCTTTGATGATTCATTCATAATACAACTGGGACTTCTGGGCCCTTTCAGATAGCAGACACTCTGCTTGCTACACATGGGGCTGTCCTGACCTGTCTTCAACCACAACCTTTTCTAAATGACATATTACAAACTAGATGTCCTTCTCCCAACCACACCGAGGAACATCTGCTTGCTCCTCCAGGGTAATAGCCTTGCCCCACCCCCATCTTTCCAGGTAGGCTTTCCTTCCTGTACATGCTCCATGGCCCTTTAGTGCATCTTTCGAACTTCCTGGGGTCCTCTTCATCATGTACCCTGAATTCTGGCAGCGTTGGCCAAGGATCATAGATATAGCACAGTCTCAATCATGCAGCTTGGAGAAACATAGCTTAACTTAAAATGAAGTTATCCAGCCTTCCCGGACGCTGACCTGCCCAGAGCCGTTAATGTGCTGATATAAAGCGTGACCCTCAAAGAGGAAGAGATGGTTCTGTTGGTCAAGTGCTTGCTGTGCTAATCATCAGGACTCGAGTTCAGTCCCCAGCATCCATATCAAAAGGCCTGGCACTGTGACCCATGTGTGCTGATCAGTCTTAGGCCAACTTGACACAAGCCAGTTATCTGAAAGGAGTGAACCTCAGTTGAGGACAGACCTCTATAAGATAACGACTGCCAGGCATTGTCTTAAGTAGTGATTGGTAGGGGAGGGGCCATCCCTGGGTTGGTGGTCCTGGGTTAGAGAAGAAAGCAGGCTGAGCAAATCATGGGGGCACAAGTCAGTAAGTAGGAGCCTTCCATGTCCTCTGCATCTGTTCCTGCCGTGGAGTTTCTGTCCTGTCTTCCTTCAATTGATGAACATCGATATGGAAGTATAAGTTTAATTAACCCTTCTCCTCCTTAACTGGCTTTTGGTCATGGTGTTCCATCACAGCGATAGTAACCCTAACTAAGACACTACGCTTGTCACCCTAGCACCTGGAAGGTAGTGACAAACAGCACTCTCCCTGTGTCTTGCTTGTTAGCCAGTCTAAATAAATCTACCAGTCCCAGGCTAAAGAAGCGCCCATCCAGTAAAACAAAACAACACAAAAGACAACACCACAAAACACAGATAGTTCTACAGGAACGACACAGAAGGGTGAACTCTGGCCTCAGCATTTATGTGCACAGATGTGCATGCCTATCTGCACACACCTATAAACTTGCCTTCCCTCCCCCCTGCCCCCTGCTAAAGTCTGAGAAGATCATAGGCAGGCTTCTACTTGTTTGGATAGCCACTGCTTTTCCTTCTTGGTGTTGTTGATCAGCTTCGCAGGATCCCCCTCTGCGAAACGCTACCTTCTCCTTTCCTTTGCTTATTTATTCAACAGACATTCTGACATGTCAACCATGCCTGGCCTCATGCTCGGTGCCCTCGAATGTTTGTCTCACTGGCCTTGCTAAAACAGCCAGAGAAGAGCAGCACATTAAGGGACATGTTCCCCGCCCCCCCACTGCTTGTTCCAACAGGCTTCCTATGATAAAAACCCATGACTCTGAACCCATGGACCAGCCTGGTCCCTGAGGAATCATAACCGAACTCCCGTGACACAGCAGGGTCTGGGCACAGCCTGGTTCAAGACGTTTGGGAAGATTACTATGGAAACAAGAATGCAGATTTTTCAACATATCTACAGGAGGAGAGAAGTCAGTCTGGAGACAAATGGTATAATAGATAGCGTCCAGCAGGCAGCAGAAGCCTGCTCAGACCACCCGGCTCCTTACAAACACATTTGAATGAGAGGTACAGGCTCCTCAATAAGAAAAGTGTAGCAGAATTCAACTGCTGAGCTGAAAAGGAGTGGAAGAAGCAGGGACAGGAGCGGGGGTCCAGCAGACCCTTCCTGATACAGGTGGGTCACTTGTGGGTTTGTGGTAGCACACAGACATGTGTAGCTCTTACAAAGTGCTCACAGGTGGGCCATACAGAAGCCAGAGCCTGGGTGGGTTGGATCAGACCTGGCCAGGATCTGTCAAAGAACAAAGTCGAGCTGGGCCTGGTAATGCTCCTTCTATGATCCCCTCACTCCTCCCCTTACCACAGAATGTAGTCCTAGGTGGCAACAAAAATGGAAGTGTCTCTGCCATCATGGAGGCACAGAGGAAGGGATACTTCACCCATCAGAAAGTAAAATGAAGCCAGGGGAAATCAGGAAGCTGTGTTTCAGAAAAGAAAGGAAGCTGATGTCCAAGAATTGGAAAAGGGCACAGGAAGGAGGAAGTAGGCAAAAAACTAGGAGGTGTTTGTAAGGAGAGTGGGGGACATGGCAGAACAAGATAAGAGTGGAACAAAGTCAGAGGAGCCACAGTAAGACTTTGCCACTGTTCCTTTAAGTGGCAGGTGGCAGCATGATCAGGTGTTGAGTCAGTTACTTTCCTAGTTGCTGTGACAAAACCTGTGACTGAAGTGCCTTGAAGCAAGAAGGGTTTCTGCTGTCTCTCAGTCCGAGGGCACCCTTTGCAGCTGTGGGAAGGAGCTGCAGTGGGCATGAGAGGCAACTGGCTGGGCACAGTGTTTCCACAGTGAGAAGCAGACAGGATAAATCTTTTGATTTGTTCTGGGGGCTGAGCTCCTGGGATAGAACTGACTACCTTCAGGATGGGTCTTCCTTTCTGGAACATCCTCCACTCACCAGAGACCTGTTTCCGTGACAATTCTACACACTACCAAGCTGCTAAGGATGACTTTAGGTGAGGTAGGGGCCCTGGGCAGATCAGGGACAGGATCCAGCAGCAGGGCTTTAGCATACACTGAGGCAGGCAGGGCTGGGCAGTGCTGGGCCAAGGTGAGGGATCAAGGCAGAGCTTGCTCCTCTCACAGTGAGGCTCCACTAGAGGAAGGGCACAGAGCTCAGCAGTCTTTTCAAGGACATTGAGAGGCCACTTGTCTGTCAGGGTGAAGGGCTGAGACAAGAAGTGCTCAGCTTCTCTGCCCCTCTCAGAGATCAAAGTCAAGACTTGCCCTGGGGATTCTGAGCCTGGACACAAGCAGCTATACAGATCCCAGCAAGTCAGGACCCGCCAGTGTTAACAGGGAACAGACGTGTCCTCCCCTTGCAGCTGCAGTCCCTTTGAAGACACACTGTTTTAGGGGACATCTGTGCTGCCTCGGGAGATGGTTTTAGTACACTCTGTGGAAAGGTCACTTAGCACCTGGTGATGGCACTTGTTTTTCGGGAGAGTCTAGTCCGCCAGAAAGACAGCCTCACGACAAGTTTAAGGAGACAGGCACTGTTTTTCTTCATGATGATTCAAATGTCTCCTCTTTCCATCTCTAAGTTGGATTTATATATCTGTAAAACAGTACCAATGGCTTATAGGGCTAGAGAGATTCCCAGGGATAGAGATAAAAACAGACATTTTTGTTGTTGTTTTTGGTGGTGGTGATGTGTGTGTGTGTGTGTGTGTGTGTGTGTGTGTGTGTGTGAGAGTGTGCTGTACACCTCTGTAGAGGCCAGAAGTGCTGATGCTAAGTGTCTTCCTCTATTGTTTTCTGCCTTATCTTTTGAGATAGTCTTTGAATGTGTGCTTTGGAACTTGCTGATTCAACTAGATTGGCTTCTTGGCTGCAGAGCCATGTGGATCTTCCTGTCTCGGTTTCCTGATTACAGATGTGTGCCACTGTGCCTGGCTTTTTATGTGGGTGCTGGAGATCTGAACTCAGGTCCTGAGACCTGTGCAAAAAGCCCTTACTGGGTCATGCTCCCAGGCCCTGCTTGTGTGTGTGTATGTGTATATGTGTGTGTTCATTGGTTACTTCGTTCATTAAAATGGCACCACTTCCATGTCAGGCACTGTCACGCACTGCAAACGAACAGATGAGTGAGAGCTTTGTTCTAGAGTAGTTGGAGTCCACCATCCTGGGTGGACCAGACTATAATAGCGATGTAATTGTAGGGACTTGGCAGAGGCCAAGTGGAGGATATATATCCAAGCCCAATATAGCTGACAGCCCAAAAGTGAACCAAAGGAGAAAGGATATCCCAGGCAGAAAAAGAGCAAAGAGGGGGGAATTACTGATGCACTGCACAAACCACAGAGAGCAAGCATATGAAGGGGGACAGATCACTTCACTGGGGACCCAGATCCTGTCCATTGGAGCTTCCCAGGTGGTCAAGGAGACAACTTACAATGAAATACAAAACTATTGAAGTGACATTGAAAGCAGTAACCGAAACCAAAACACATGTCTCTATAAAAGACTGCCTATGCATATCACACACTGTGGGTATGAGATTTAACATGCAAACGATAACGGCATTGAGTGTTGATTTTATTGACATGACTGATTTTTATTTAGTTTTAATTAAAATGTACATTTATTCATTTTGTGTGTGTGTGTATGTGTGTATGCATACATGTACATATGCATAAGGTCAGAGGACAAACTTGTTAGAACTAGTTCTTTTTGTCTACCTATGAGTTCTGGAGATCAAACTCAAGCAGTCAGGCTCAGCAGCAGCAGCCTTATCCAATGAGCTACCTCGTTGCCTCCGGATTATTACTGTCTCATTGAGCCATTCTTCCCTGTGGGTACCTTTTCATAAATTCTTCACATACACTGTACAGCTACATGCCAGGGTCATGGGAGGCACCAGTATATAACCTGTTGGCATGAAAGGGGAGGAATGAAGAGTACTAGGCATTAGGATGGCAGGGATGCTGAGGGCACCTCAAGTGTGGGCTCATCAGGGCAGAAGCATCTCAGAGCCAAAACTTAAAGGAAAGAGATTTGGTGAAATGTTGAGATCCAAACTTGCGCCTGGGTTTGGCAGGGTGACACTGGAGCTTCATAACCCCAAGTATTTGTTTGTCTAAGGTCTGCTGTGTCAAAATGCTATGTGACAGTTGCTACAAGCTAGGAAAACCAGATCCCATGCTTTCCATCCCTCATCCTCTACAGAGAGTTACAGGCTCAGCCAATGGCTGGCTTTGTTTGCAATAGGCCTTCAAAGCCCTTGAAAATGGACCACATACCCAATTCCCATAATACCATAGCATAAGCCCTCTGTGTATGGTGATAAACAGCAATACCAACTGGAAGCACTTGTTATAAAGATGAAACCAGACCCTCCATGTTAAAGCCAAGTGGAGTTAAATATCATGACTCAGGTGTCACAAGGTAGTAGCTGAGCTCAACTGGATCTCAGGATGTCCCACTCAAGACAGGCTACCCTATATCACTCTCAGAAACCCAAGAATGCTGCATGGTGGAATTGAAGGGCTGCTCCCAGTGGAGTTTCTGAGCATGGCCTGGGACTCAAATAGATTGTGGGAGAAGAAAAACCTTTGAAAACTCCAAAGAGATGCATGAGAAAATGGCCACAGATTCTGAGAGGTGTGCAATCCTCTTACATATCTATCAGTGTTCTGCTTATCTGTTCATATGCCCATGAACA
>JADRCD010213428.1:0-37800 GCA_019843815.1 Montemys delectorum
TGAGACGTACAATTTTAAAGATTAGGCCTAGAGTGATGGCTCAGCAGTTCAGAGCACTGGTTGCTTTTCCAAAGGACCTGGGTCCAACTCCTAGCACCTACATTGTGGCTAACAATTGCCTGTAACTGCAGTTCCAGGGTCTATCTAATGCCCTCTTCTAGCCTCCTCAGGTACCTACACATACTTGGTGCATATACAGACGTGCGGGCATATTCATACATATATAAAATAAATAACTAGGGCAGCTTGGAGAAGGAAGCTGAATCTGTGTCGGTATAGCTGGATGACTGGAGTGCTAAGGGCTGGGCAGGTCAGCCACCCAAACCACAAATCTCTGGGATCACACTGGAGCAGCTGGGAAGTTGAGAGCTCCTGGCACCAGGGCTGGTAGGAACCCAGCTCTGTGGAGCCACCCCCAGAAGGCACGCAGCTAGCTAATATATCTGGGGTGGTGGAGCGCCCAGTAACAAGGACAATGGCCCCTTTGCTGCCCTGTCTGTATGTCCTAGCGCTGGGCCCAGGCCAGACCCAGACTCCTGGGGTAAAGACAACTGGGAAGGCCTGGAGGCTGAGTAGGTAGGTAAAGGCAGAGGGGCCTGGACAAAGTGAAAGGAAAGGAGAAGAGAAATGGAAGCCAAGCAGGAAGAAAAAAAGGCCTCCAAGGGGCCCATGAAGCTGGGAGCCCAGAAGCTGGACTGACAACCCCACCCCCAAAACCTTGGGCATTTCCAACTACCAGAGAGCAGGCCCAGCGGATTTAAGTATTTATTTCACAAACCATGTGAGCCTGGTCAGCAGACCGGACACATCTAGTGTACAAAATCAAAGCCACAATAAATTCTATTTCACAATAAGTAAACAAATCTAAACTAAATCCAAAGTATAACTAGGCAAATAATAACACGTTTACTCTTATTCTGAAAACTACTAGTAAGGAACCTAAATTTACTGATCAGTTCCCTCTGAGATCATATTTGCTCACCGCCATATGGTCCACTAGCACAGAATTTCTTTTGAGACAGCTTCAGCACTCTGTCATCTTCTACCTAAAGAGGCAAAGCATAGGCTGTAACAACAATGGTGATTTTGGGTGGGAGCGTTTCTATGACAATACAGGCAGGGAACTAGTACAAACTATCTTCTGTGATGAGATGAGAATACTACAGAACAGGAAAAGAAAGTCACTCTTGAGGAAGGTGATCATGAGCCATACCCCTACCCCTAGCTGATAAGGAGCTGCTTTGAATTTTCTCCAGAGATGTGGCCCCTGGTGGGTTTTTCAAGTTTTAGTGATGGCCCAATACCCATGTAAATGCAATGAGGTTTTAAAAATTTATTTTTAAATGTCTTAAAAAGAAAAAATAATGTGAAGGTAGGACTAAATGCAAGTCTAGAAAATCAAAGGCAATAGCCTATGTGTTTAAAAAATACTTGCTTTGCAATATACCTGCCGTGCAAGCTCCAGGTCCTGAGTTCAATCCCCAGTACCCATGTAAAAACTGGGCTGTGATAATGAACAATTATAATCCCAGTGTCTACAAGGCAGAAACAGAGGATCCCTGGAGCTTGCTATCCAGTCAACCAAGCCAAACTAATCAACCCCAGGTCCTAGTGAAAGACCCTGCCAAAAAACCAAGGTGGAGAGCCTACTGACCTCTGTCCTTCACATACTCAAACACTTACACTATGCGCTCATCCCCAACCACCACCAAAGGAAAAAAGCCTGCAACACATATGCAGTCACTTGCCTCACTGCTCATCAACAATTGCATTCTGGGATATTTCAAAGATCACACACTAGAACAGATTTGAACTTAATTAAATCAAATGTAAAACTAAACAAATAATGACCTTAAGTAAGTACACTAAGTACAAGAGACAGAACTGAAGTCCAGGCATAGTGGCACAAGCTTTTAATCTCATCATTGGAGGGGCGGATAGCTAAGTCAGCCAAGGCTGAAGAGGGAGATCCAGTTTCCAAAAAAACAAAACAAACAAGCAAGCAAACAAGTAAGAAAAGGTTCTAGATTCAATACACAGCATCACTAAATAAATATATGAATGAATAAAAATTAAAATAAAAAAAATCCAAGCTGAAGATATGGCTCAGCAGTTACAAGCACTGGCTGTCCATTCTTCCAGAGGACCTGGGTTTAATTCCCTAGTGTTCACACAGTAACTCACAACCATCTGCACAACTCCAGTTTCAAGGGATCAATGCCCTCTCTGGCCTTCATGGTTACCAGATACACACATGGTGCAGAGACATGTATTCAGACAAACATCCATCCACATGAAATAATAATTTTTAGAAATTTATGATTAAATAAAAATAACTTAAAAAGTAGGCATTATGGGTTATGGATATCATGCATTGAATTTGGGAGATCCTGGCCAGCCGGCACTACACAGTGATATTCCGTCTCAGAAAGCAAACGGTCTTTCTACATGTATGCCCATTGGCTGTCCTGAAACTCACTATGTGGAACAGGCTGGCCTCAAATTCACAAGAGTTCCTTTCTGCCTCTTCATCCCAAGTCCTAAGCATAAAGGTGTACACCACTACACCCAGCAGCATACTGGAGTTTAAAAGGGTGCTGAGCCTTAAAAAACAAAAAAAAAACAAAAAAAAAGGTAACAACCAGTAGTCTGCATTAAGTGTGTTCATTAATAAGCATAACAGTTTTGAGAAATGAAATCCTCAAAGAAGAAACAATCATTCTTGTGTGCTAATATTCTCTTCGTTTTTCAAAGTGTCTGGCTAGGTAGCCAAGGTGGCTCAAACTCATGTCTGCTTGCCTCCAAAGTACAAAGATTCCACATATGACACAGCACCCTGCATGCGAGGGCTCTCACAGCTCACCTGTTCAGCTTCCACGCAAATGAGAGGAAACCCCATTTGTTTGGTCCAGGTACTCATCACAGCTGCTATGGGTTTGCCACTGGCACTTTCCAAACTTTCCCAGAGATCCTCTAGAAGGTAAATGAAAACAATCACCAGAAATGTTTATTTCCTGTATCAAATAGTCACATACCTTTTAACATACCTAACCAACTGTTAGGTCCATCATACAGAGGCTCAAACAAATGCTCTACCCACAATGCTACAACTAAGTAAATTCTACCAAAAAACCTGTTTCTGGGGACTCAGTCAAGTACTTGCCATACTAGCACAATGTCATAAGTTCAGATCCCCTTCACCCAGCACCCATAAGAGAATTGGTAACATGAGCTAGGTGTGGTAGTGCGTGCCTTTAATACCAGCAAAAAGGAAGCAGAGGAATGAGGATTTATCTAAGTTTGAGACCAGCCTGATCTATATAGTGAGTTCCAGGACAGCTATACTATGTAGGGAGATCCTGTCTCAAAAACAAAAACAAAAAAACAAAACAAAAAATGTTGTAGTGGGGGAAGCTTTATAATTCTAGTACTAGGAGGCAGTGACAAGAGGGCTCCTGGTGGATGACCAGCTAGACTGGCCTAATTGGTTAAGGTCCAGGTTCAGAGACGCCCTTCCTTCCTCAAAGAAAAGTAAGGTAGAAAGCAACTGAGGAACCATTCGACACTGACCATGGCTTCTGAATGCACACACACACATACAGACAAAACGTAAACTTTTATTCTAAAACAAACTCTTAGAGAGCAACTGAGGAACCATTCAACACTGACCCATGGCTTCTGCATGCACACACACATAAACTCTAGACTTTTATTCTAAAACAAACTTAATCATTCTAACAATAAAAGCTGATCATAAATAAGACAAACAGGAACAAGAATAAGCTCATTAAACATTCACTAACAAACTTACTGACACTCATTCAATTAGTCTAATGTGAATGGATTGGAAATAAAACTAATTTGGTTAAACTTCACTGGTTATAGAGGGAAAGCAAAATGGTAACGATATATGCCATGCTTGGAAGGAAAGCACATAAATGAAGTGCTTGCTGTGTAAGCATGAAGCCCTGAGTTAAATCCTAGAACCACTTAAAAGCTAAGGTTGTGGTGTGCATTTGCAATCCCAGCCCTGGGGAGGTAGAGACAGGCAGAAACCCAGGACTTCCTGGATAGCCATACAAGCCTACTTTCTGAACCCTGGGCTAGTTAAGGATAGTGCCTTTAAAAATGATGTGTAAAATTTGGGGGTTAGGGGCTAGTAAAATGGCTCAAGTGGGTAAGAGCATTGACTGCTCTTCCAAAGGTCCTGAGTTAAAATTCTAGCAACCACATGGTGGCTCACAACCACCCATAATGAGATCTGACACCCTCTTCTGGTGTGTCTGAAGACAGCTACAGTGTACTTATGTATAATAATAAATAAATCTTTGGGTCAGAGGGAGCAGGGACTGAGCGAGTGGGGCTGACCTGAGCAAGCAGAGGTCCTAAATTCAATTCCCAACAACCAGATGAAGGCTCACAACTATCTGTACAGCTATAGTGTAGTCATATATATAAAATAAATACATAAATAAGTAAATAGATTATCTTTAAAAAAAGAAGACATTAGGGGGTTGAGTTGGAGAGATGACTCAATGGCTAAGATCATAGAGCTGTTGCAAAGAACCCAAATTAAGTTCTCAACACCCATGCAAGGCCATTACAACAGCCACAACTCCAGCTTCAGGGGGATCTGTATACTCATTATGACCATACCCACACACAGGCACATATACATAATTAAAAATAAAATAAATCTTAATCAAACAGGCATAGCAAAACTAGGGTGGAGCTTGTAGGTAAAAGCATTTGCCTATAACCAGAGCTCTGTTCTCATCTTCAATTTTCAAGGAGAAAATAAGCTCTAAAAAATATCCTCTGACCTCTGCATGCATGGAATGAATATACTGATGATTAAAAAACAAACAAAACCCCAAAAAAGACTAGGTGGCTACCTAGAAATGGCATCCAATATACAATATAGACCTTTAACTTAGATGCATGCATGGGTGTACACACACACACACACACACACACACACACACACACACACCAAAGACTGCTGCTGGATGCGGTGGAGCATGCCCTGAATCTCAGTAATTAGGAGGTAGAAGCAGGAGGATCTCTGCACATACAAGGAAAAGTCCAGTCTACATAGCAAACAAACAAACAAAAACACAACAAAAGAAAGAAGTAACACCAATATATTCAGCAAGTTCTAAAACAGAAAAATACAGAAAATCAGAGATGACACCAAAAACATAAGCAAGGACTAAGGTACTCAGGGTAGTAGAGCTTACAAAGAAGTGTGACAGCACACGCCTACAACCCCAGCACTGGGAAGGCAGACAGGCAATCTCTGGGTTCCATCCAGACCACGCTAGTCTACAGAGTGAGTTCTGGAATCGCCAGGGCTACACAGAGAAACCTTGTCTTACTAAATAATTTTTTTTTTTTTGGTTTTTGGTTTTTGAAGACAGGGTGTCTCTGTTAGCCCTGGCTATCCTGGAACTCACTCTGTAGACCAGGTTGGCCTTGAACTCAGAGATCCGCCTGCCTCTGGCTCCCAAGTGCTGGGATTAAAGGCATGCACCACCACTGCCCAGCAAACAATTTTTTTAATTGAACAAGGAAGGAAGGAAGGAAGGGAGGGAGGGAGGGAGGAGAGATGGTACAGAGCAAAGTTGTAAGTACTGGATTAGAAGGCAAATCACAAAATTCTAATAGAGAGCTCATGAAGTCATGAATTTAGGGAAGGGCAGTTACAGGCAGTAAATTTCAAGAGGATGGAAAGGACCAGGGCAGCCTAAGCACATGGGAGTGTCATTAAGTAGCTGGAATACAAACAGTGAACACTAGGTTTGCAGCTCAAAGTGCCGTCCACGTCTTTAGGACCACATCTGTGAGCAGTCATCATAAACGACCCTTCCTGTGTAAAACGATATTTTACCTCCAGCACCCATGGTGTGGTGCTGGGAAATTAAACTCAGGACCTGTGAGGCTAAGGTGTAGCTCAGCCCGGTAGAGCATGAACATTGTATGCATGAAGTCCTCAGTTTGATCTCCAGCATGACAAGAAGGGGAATGCAAGAGTGTAGATAAAAATTAAAAGAAGGGGCTGGAGAGATGGCTCAACGGTTAAGAGCACTGACTGCTCTTCCAGAGGTCCTGAGTTCAATTCCCAGCAACCACATGGTGGCTCACAACCATCTGTAATGAGACTTGATGACGCCTTCTGGTGTGTGTGAAATCAAAGACAGTGTACTGAAATATATAATATAAATAAATCTTAAAAAAATAAAAATAAAAATGCAAAGATTACCTGTGGCAGCATTCTTTTGTTGGAACTTGGTTAAATACATATTCATTCCTTTCTTAAAGTCCTAAAAAAATACAATTTTAAGTAAAAGTAAGTCAGATCTCGGGATTTATAGCAGATACACACATTTATCAAAAGCAAATGAACTCAATTACAAAAATATGAGATATGCTGAAAAGTATGCATCCTTCAGAAGTCTATTAAGTTTTAACTAAGAGTAAAATTGCCTTCTACTTTTGCTTTTTTAATGTGGTGCCTTATTTATCTTGACAGTGTGGTGTTCCGAGAATGGTTCCCATAGGCTCCCATGTTTGAAATCTTGATTCCCAGTAGATAGAACTGTTATGGAAGGATTAGGAGTTATGGCTTTTGGAGGAGGTGTGTTAACAGGGGCAGACTTTTAGTTTTCAAAAGATTCTCCCAATTCTCCTTTGCCTCTCTCTTCTCTGCCTGGTGGTTGTGTCTCAAGATAGCTCTTAGCCAGCAGTGGTTGTACATGCTTTTATTCCCAACTATACAAGTAGCACTCCAGGCCAATGTATGAGTTCAAGGATAGCCTGGTGTACAAAGTGAGTTTCAGGACAGCTAGGGCTACACAGAGAATCTCTGTGTCTCAAAACAAAAACAAAAAGAGAGAGCTCTTATCTCCTGCCCCAGTGCCACGTCTGCCCACATGCTCCACGATAACAGTGATGGATTCCTCTCTCTCTGGAACTGTAAATTCCATTAAAAGTTTTTTTTCTAGAAGTTGTCTTGGTCATGGCATTTTGTCACATCAACAGAAAATTAACTAATACAGACACTATGTAGCCTTGGGTATCACTATGTAGCCTTGACTGGCTTGAAACTCTGTGTAGACCAGACTGGCCTCTGTTTCCCCAGTGTTGGGTTTACATGTCCGACTGCTTGCAAGTTGTATAGCAGCTTCCTATTCTTTGCTTTCTTTAGTTCTGTTGAGACAGGGTTTCTCTGTGTAGCCCTGGCTGTCCTGAAATTCACTTTATATGCCAGGCTGGCCTAAAAGAGACCTGCCTGCTTTTGCTTCCCAAGCACTGGGATTAAAGGCATAAGCCACCAGTGCCCGGCTAGTTTCCAATTCTTGCCACAAACATACTAACTTGTATATCATTCTTCTAGGGACCTTTAATAATTAATATAAAAAGAAATATCAATAAATTAAAAATCATATCAAAATTTTATTCATGCTTTAAGACTGTGATTTCACAATGCAGGATTGGAATTATTATTTTTATTATTTACCTTATCGCCAATGTAGTCATGTAGCATTCGGATTACAGATGCACCTTTGCTATATGATATAGCATCAAATATCTCATCAACCTCAGATGGATGGCCCACACTGACCTGGCAGACAGTGTGATTCAGGGTTATGACAGGAAGCAGACAGCCTGTAACACTGAATTACATAAAAAGCTTTCTAGGAAAACCCTTCTAACTCATGACATTCTTCTTTTAAACTCATAAACATATGATAATCCTCAAAAAAATAAGGATAACTAACCTAAATAAAACAATATATAGCCTTTTAACTCCCTGTTATTGTTCATAGCCTAGATTCTCTCTTTTGATCAAAGTCAAGCTGTTAATGTTCCATTTATTCTTAAATGTGTCTCAGGAAATATTAAGTTGAAAACAATTTGATTTCTTCCACTAATAATTATACACACACACACACACACACACACACACACACATATCAATAGTTTAGAACAGCAGTTCTCAACCTGTGAGTCACAACCACTTTGGAGGTTGAATAACCCTTTTACAGGTATCAAATATCAAGCATCCCGCATATCAGATATTTAAATTATAATTAATAACAGTAGCAAAATCACAGTTCCATATTAGCACTGAAACGTTAGGGTTAGGGGTCAGCACAGCAGAGAAACTGTACTAAAAGGTGGCAGGTAGGAAGGGCCAGAGCAATGGCTAAAGACAAAGCAGAACTAGAACTCCAGTTCTTTGGATGCAAAATTGATAAACTACAAGGGCTACTACCTAGGTATGGTGGCTTACTCCTAGCTCTCAGGAAGCAAAAAGAGGAATATTATCCATGACTTTAAGTCCAGCCTAATCTATGTAATAAATTTTAGGCTAGTCATAGTCACATAACAAAATTCTATCTTAACAAACAAACAATAAAAGAAGCTAAGAGATGGCTGAGTGGATAAAAGAGCTAGCCACAAAGTTTGATCCCAAAATTTACAGTGGAATGAGAGAAAAAACTGACTCTCAAAAGTTCTCTGGTGTCAACACACTCTGGGGCAAGGGCTCTCACACACAGATAAAAATAAGTAAAACAAAGCTAGAAATGATCATGCACACCTTTAATCTTGGTACTGGGGGGGGCAGAAACAGGTGGCTGAGCTGGGAGCCAGCCTGGTCTACAGAGCAACGATAGTCAAGGCTACACAGAGAAACCCTGTCTCAAACCTCTCACATAAAAAAATAAGCAAGCAAAATAAACAAAAAATTTGAAAAGCTCTACTGACCAATAAAAAGCAAAGTTTAATAAAAAACAAACAGACAAAAAAGCTTTAAGAGATAAAGACAAGCCAAACAGCAGACAAACTGAGAGACCTATGTATACAGGAGCTATGGGGACAATGACTTGTCTACAGCTGCTGTTGGAACCAGTTAAGAGTGTTGCTTATAGATTGGTTTCCTCCTACCAGTCAATAAAAATAACCCTTTTTTTTTTTTTTGGTTTTTCGAGACAGGGTTTCTCTGTATAGCACTGGCTGTTCTGGAACTCACTCTGTAGACCAGGCTGGCCTCGAACTCAGAAAAATCCTCCTGCCTCTGCCTCCCAAGTGCTGGGATTAAAGGTGTGCACCACCACTGCCCGTCGAAATGTTACTTAGAAGTTAGTTTAAGAGTTTCAGGCATGAGCTACAAGTAAATAAATGTCACCCAAAGAAAATCACCCATGTGGCTTTTTTTGCATTTCAGAATCGTAACCATCCTGAGATAGAACAAATTACTTATTTGACTGAAATGGTTGCAAACTATAGCTCACTTCAATAGGATGGCTGTTATCTAAGGCATCAAGTTCCTGGGCACGGGTGTAATCTGCAGAAACAAACTGAGTCCAGATATCATACTCTGGAAAGCAGTGGTCTACACAAAGATACTCAATCCAGGATGCAAAGCCTTCGTTCAACCAGAGATGAGTCCACCATTCCTAAAAAAAGAAAAAGGTAGAAGGAGTGAAAGACACATAGGAATAGTCACTGCACTGCTGGGAAAGCATGTCTCCCTTCTATTGTACTTGAAAATTTGTAATTTTCTAAAGTAAAATTCAACAGAAACCAGTTAGTACTGAACTCATATTTGAGGGAAAAAAAAAGAATAAAGAAATGCCAACTGGTGACACCCTGACTCGGGAACACCTAGCTGTAAAAAGGAGGAAGGTGAGGTGCCTCTGTGCACAGGACGCATAAATAGGGCAGGTGAACACGGAAAAGACGAGATACAAAAATCTCACTAGGTAAAATTTAGTCTGAGCCAACTATGGGGATATATTCATTTTCAGAATTTTATTTATTTATTTTTTTCCATTTATATATTTTTATTTCATGTGTACTGGTGTTTTACCTATAGGTATGTCTTGTGAGGGTATCAGATCCCCTGGAACTGAAGTTACAGACAGTTGTGAGGTGCCCCCTGAGTACTGGGAATTGAACTCCCGTCCTCTAAAAGATCAGCCAGCAGTCTAGAGCTCTGAGTCATCTCTCCAACTCCTACAAGTTATATACTCTTGTGATCTGAGAACTGGGGGGGGGGGGGGGGGGGGGATGAGGTTTAGGTTACAAAGTAAAACCTTGTTACTTCGCCCTGCTACAAAAAAAAAAAAAAAAAAAAAGAGAGAGAGAGAGAAAGAGAGAGAAAGAGAAAAAAAAGAATTTGATCAGGCATAGCACGACACACCTTAGTGCCAATACTTAGGAAGAAAAGGCAGGTGGTCTCTACAAACTTTGGGCCACCAGCTCTACATAGCAAGTTCCAAAGTCAGCCAGGGCTACACAGTGAGACCATTTCAAAAAAAAATAAAAATAAAAATAAAAAATAAAAATAAAAAAAATTTTAAAAAAGGAAAGAAGAGGAGGAAGAAGAGAAGAAAGAAAAAGTGTAGTAAAGAATGTCATCTCAGTCTCCTCCCCTTACTGTCCAGCAAGAAAAATTTATTTTTTAAATCTGTTTATGTATGTATATCCCAAATGCTGCCCCCTCACAAGATACCTTTCTTTAAATTATTTATTTATTTATTTATTTATTTATTTATTTATTTATTTATTTGTGTACGCTGTCACTCTCTTCAGACACACCAGAAGAGGGCATCAGATCCCATTACAGATGGTTGCTGGGAATTGAACTCAGACCTCTGGAAGAGAAGTCAGTGCTCTTAACTGCTGAGCCATCTCTCCGGCCCCAAGAGAAAGATTCTTGAGTTTACTGCAAAATGGGCATCAGGCTGGGCAGTAAACCAGAGGGCTATCTGCAACCAAGAATTTCTTTTAAATCTCAAATCAAACGGCAGCTCTCACGGCCAAATGAGAAAGGTGGAAATCAATCCACAATAACTGGGTAAAACAGTGACCTGGGTCTCTATTTCTAAATAAACAGGAATATAGTACAGCCCCAAGGACTATGTAAATCTAGCAGAAATATCACGCACAGCAGGAAGTAGCTCAAAAACAAATGACATTTAAGGATTTATGAAATAGAAAATTCACATCTAAGAATGCATACTGAATTGAATAGTGGTAATATATAGAAATTAAGGGCCTTATCTAGAAACATTAAACCTTTTTATCCCATTTGCACAGAGGTAACACTATTAAATATGTGAGGTCTATCTATGTGGGTTTGATCACAGACACTAGTAAAGAATTTTCTGTATAATGAAAAAATAAAACAGTGACATGAAAAATGTAAGAACTATCTTTAGATAGTCTAATTTCATTGATGTTGATTAAACCTCTTTTTTTGTTTTTTGTTTTGTTTTGTTTTTCGAGACAGGGTTTCTCTGTGTAGCCCTGGCTGTCCTTGAACTCAGAAATCGCCTGCCTCTGCCTCCAAAGTGCAGGGATTAAAGGCGTGCGCCACCAGGCCCGGCCCAATTAAACCCCTTAATACAGTAATATATGGATCCAAAACAGAGGCCAGAGAATTTTTTGTTGAATAGTAAAAAAGCATACAGTTTACAAAGATCAAATAGTTTTAATATCAAGTAATAAGGGTTGTTTGTCAATTAGATATTACTAAGCCCCACTGAGATAAGTTAGTTCAAAGCTACTGAACACTAACCCTTTGGAATTTCAGTCTATGAAACAATTGGCATCTAATAAAGACAGTTATATAAGCTCAGAAAAAAAGTTGTTTCACAACAATAAGCGTGTATTTCTCTACCAAGGTTTACTGCTGGTAATAAACAAACAATTCTTCTCAATGTTGAGCACAAAATATTGGTAGGAATAGCAGACTTGCTGTGTACTATGAAAATACCAAATCAGGAATTGTAACACATAAGTCCAATCCTAGCACCCAGGAAGCAAAGGTACGAAAATACCTGTGAATTCAGGGCCAGCCTCGTCAGGTCTATATAATGAGCCCTAGGACAGCCAGGACTACATACAAAGACTGTCTCAAAACAAAACAAAAATACGTGTGGTAGTGGCATGTGCCTTTAACCCCAGTATTTGGGAGGCAGAGGTAGTCCATCTCTGAGTTTTAGGCCAGCCTGGTCAACAGAACAAGTTCCAGGACAGTTCAAGGCTACATAGAAAACCTTTAAAAAAAAAAAAAAACACACACACAAAAACAACAAAAGCCCCCCAAACCAGAGGCAGAATAGAAATTTTTACATACATTTGAATGCAGGCATTAACTCATATAGTTCCAATGAAATTGTATTAAAAATAAAAAACATTGGGGTTGGAGAAATGGTTTAGCAGTTAGGAGCACTGAATGCTCTACCAGAGTCCTGAGGTTCAATTCCCAGCAACCACACAGCAGTTCCAAGATCTGACACCCTCACACAGGCATGCAGCCAGACAAAACTCCAAGGCACATAAAGTAAAAATAAGCTATTTTTTAAAAGCCACCTAACCTATAAGAAAAGTTTTAAGCATCAGAAGAAAAATGGAAGACTTATTTTCAGAGACTGAGTTTCTTTAGAAATGTTCTTAGCTAGGTCATAGTTGAAACACATCTTACTTTTTTGCTCATTGGACTTAACCAACATCCAAGGCAGGTTCAAATCTTTGGCAGCCTATGGTGCTGTCAAGGAATCTGGCTAAGTCCAGTCTCTAGTTCTTTTGGGGCACAGATAAGTCTAATTATTAAACCCTGTATTTCAAAACACTAACATAAATGGCTCCCAGGGATAAAATTTTATTTATAGTAAAGGTGAAACATCAGGATTAACAAAATACGTACAGTAACTGAAAACTCCGACAGATAGTTAAAATTTTAGTTCAACTTTATACTGCAGATTTTTAAAATTTTACTTCAAACTTCACCTTATTTTAGGCAAATACAATAATGACTCACATAACCACTTTTTGTGTCCATATAGTTCAACTTGTAAACTATAAAACAAAGATAACTTAAAGAACTAGTTAGCCTGTAATCTTTCTGAACAGTTCATTCCTTTTCTTCTAAGATTTTTTCCTCTCATCCAAATTAGTGTCTTAACATTTCCCATTAGCAAACAAATTGTAGTTATAGAATATTTCCTGTTAAATAAGCATGGTCCCATCTCTGTTCTCATAAATCTCTCTTTTCTCTCTTCCTCTACCTCCTCTAGATACTAGGGAACCTAAGGGCCTAAGCATGTTGGGCAAGTACCTAACCACTGAACTATCTGCATAGCCCTGATAAATGCTTTTGAAAACAGAACTTTTAAAAGAAAATGTATCTTTTTATTTTGTTTTCCAAGACAGGTTTTCTCTGGGTTGTCCTGGATGTCCTGGAATTCACTCTACATACAAGTCTGGCCAGAGATCCACCTGCCTCTGCCTCCCAAGTGCTGGGAGCAAAGCAACACCAGCACAAGAGCGTATAAGAAAACTTTTAGCCAAATTTGAAAGTGTGGCCAAAATAATATACAGGACACAGATGGATATATTTGAGCACTTAAAAATATTAAATACCATAGTAACAAGATTTCCAAACCATTGATGGGCGAGCTCATGTCCCACAACCAGAGCAACCCACTGGCGGGATGAAGAACACGAGTTTTTTGGATCAATGAGCAATGCAGTTTCCCTGTGTTTAAAAAACAAAATGGTAAAAGCATTTCAATAAAAGCAGGCATAAAGAAGTGAAGGAAGTTCAGGCAATAAATCAATTGGCTTTATATTAGGCTTTAGCAATATCAAGTAAACATTTTCTCAGCAAATGTCAGATAAGTAGGGTCCAGGAAGACTATGTTGATAGACTATGTACAACAGAGTATCAAAGATATCCAAGTTTATCAGTGTGCTGTCCGGTGACTAGGAAGATCGATAATCAGAGAAAACGTAAGAAAGCAGCAGCAGAAGACAGTCTAAAAGGACACTAAGCAGGTTCTACAGGACTCAGCTCATCCAAAGGCGAGTCAAAGTGTAAGGAAAAACTTATTACAGCCTCAGCCTCAGAACTTATGCAACCCACATGTTTGTATTGTGCTGACAGCCATGTAAAAATCTGCCTAGAAAATACACAATCAGGGAGGCTCTTCACATTGGGCAATAGCTATGTAAACTCCTGAAACCACACTGGACATGACTCAGCCAAGTACACAGCTAAAAATGCTACAAGTACCAAATGCTCCCTTAAAAGATATTGTACCCTCAGATAGTAGCACCAGCGAGGGAAGTCCATCTGCATGCTTCAAATATTTATGAAACCCAGGAGAGGCAGAAATTTTTTCCTGGAGCATAAAGCAAAAAGCCACTCAATTGTGAACAGAGTGAAGCCCATAGGAAACTGGTGATTTGAAAGAAGGCAGGGGAATGTATCATTAACATACCTATAAGTAACAAGGCCCCAGTTCTCCATGGCACCTTCGTAAAATAAATACAAACATTTATTGACATATATGCATACTTTTCCTCAAAAATCACAAAATTCAAAAAAAGTCATACAACTCAGCAATAAAATGAAATTTACTTTACCAGCTGCAAAGTCAGCAATAGCAATGAGATCAATTTTAGGTAGAGGATAAGGAACATTGAAGTAGTCTTTATAAAAAGGCAAGGTTTTAGCAGCAACCTATAAAGTACAAAAAACAAAAACACCCTATGAATACTTTATTATAAGTCATACAGAAATCTACAAAGGAAACCTGCTTTAAGCCAAACTATCTTAAGCTTCTAGAAATGGATCCCAGGGAACCCTACTTCCTGTGAAGACTGTGTTCACTACAAATGTTGTTGCTGATCTAACTCTAGCCTATTTATAAGTTGGTATGAATAATAACTATATACTTTCATGGTATTCCATAGAAAACCAAATTCTGTTTTTATATTATCTCTCTCTTTTCTCCAGAGCAAGAGGTATGAACTCACGACTTCATGCTCTGTTAAACACAAACTCTCCCACTACCCTCAGTCTCAACTTTTGTATTCTGTGGATCATTATCTTAGAAAATGTAAATGAACAAGGCTGGCACATCCAAAATTCTAATAAAAGTGAAATGAAAGTATCAAAACAACTTTCCATGAAAGCACAGATAAGCATACTAGTAAGTGATTTGAAGTAAACCCCAGCCTACAGCTGTGGACTACCGGAGCAATCCTCTCCAAGGACATTTACCTCGAGCGCAAACTTTCCTTGCTCTGCTTTGCCAACAGGGGTGTAAACACGGACACACACACCATCTTTTGACCTTGTTTCTACAAAGTCATATTCACCCACAACAAATGCCACCAGATACGTAGACATAACAGGTGTGCGAGCAAATTTCACTTCCACTAAATTTTCATCATCAGGATATGGTTTCCTGTCAATTACATTCTTAAGGGAAAAACAAAAACAGAAAACGAGAAAAATTTAAGGAGATTTATATTGGTATTTCAGAGTAAATACTAGGCAAAAAGCTATAGGCTTAAGTATTTTTTCCCTTTCCCTTTCTTAAAATATTTTAACCAAGTTCATTAGTGTTTTTATATTATGTAGGTCTCTGCTCTTAGAAGAAAATTTTCCTTCAGGGGGATGCTGGTGGTGCATACCTTTAGTCCCAGCACTCAGAAGGCAGAGGCAGATCCCGGAGAGTCAAGGCCAGTCTGGTCTACAGAGCAAGTTCCAGGACAGTCAGAGCTACACAGAGATACCCTGTCTCAAAGCCAAACAGAGGTCTCAGTAACGATGTGCCCTTGGTTGGCCAGGATCTTGCCATGTAAACAGGCTAGCCTCTAAGCCAGAGACCCACAATGCTGGGATCAAAGGTAGGCACCATCTTGCCTGGTCTTTGATAAAATTCTTACACTAAGAAATTGGAAGCAAAGTGTTAAAACACCTAAGAACTTTTCTTAAATAGTTTACATGGCAAACATTGGGGATGCTTTCTTCCAGTTTTGTTTTTTGAGATAGGGTCTCATTATGCAGCTCTGCCTGGCTTTGAACTCCTCTTGAGATCTACTTGTCTCTGGCTCCCAATGTGCTGATATTAAAGGCATGCACCACTACCCTGACCCTGCATTAAGAGGTTTTAGGTTTTGTTTTGTTTTTTAAAAAAGACCTCAATAAAAAAGGAAAAAAGAAAAAAAATTAAAAAAAAAAAAAAAGAAAATACTTTTCAAGTAAAAATAAGGACAGGATAAAGTAAATTAACTAACAATAACAGGGATTATAGAATCTTACATCTTAAAGGGTTTTAGTGAGTTCTAGATACCAAACACCGTGACCCAAAGTTCTGTGAAGATGTGAAACTTCACTTTTGCCTATGGAATTCCTGACAGTTTCTCTGTGTTTAACAGCCCTGGCTTTCCTGGAACTCACTTTGTAGACCAGACTGGTCTTGAACTCACAGAGATTCACCACTACAGTCCGACACCACAATCCAGTGGCTCTCAGTTTCTTTTCTTTCTTTCTTTTCTTTCTTTCTTCTTTGCTGTTGGTTCTGACAGCTCTCAGCTTCTTTTTATTATTATTATTATTATTATTATTATTATTATTATTGGTTTTTTTCGAGACGGGGTTTCTCTGTGTAGCCCTGGCTGTCCTGGAACTCACTCTGTAGACCAGGCTGGCCTCGAACTCAGAAATCCACCTGCCTCTGCCTCCCAGGTGCTGGGATTAAAGGTGTGTGCCACCACTGCCTGGCAGCTCTCAGTTTCTTAAGACTATCCTTTCTTCCACAGAAGCCATATTTGTATTTAAGAAAGAGACCTCAAATTCATTTACACTAAAATGTAAATGAGTGTTCCATTTAGTATATTGGTTTTCTTACTAGGAATTGATGAGAATAGCATTTTCTACAAAATTCTTTCCACTAGTGAGTAGGCAAAAGCTAGATGTTTTGTTATTTTTTTGGCCCTTGGTAATGGGTCTTTAACCCAGCTGTTTTGAAACTCATTATGTTGTCCAGGCTGCCTTGAATTCGCAGCAATCTTCCTGCCTCAGTCTCAAGTGCTGGGATTACAGGCAAGAGTTGCCATGCCTAACAAGCTAGTAGCTCTTAGCTCTTTCTCCAGAGTCAGAATCTAAGCCCTGCTATCAATCTTAACAATGTGGACTCAGACAATAAAGGGTAAGAATGAAAGCTGATCTTACTTAGAAATAATAGCAATAACAACAGTAAAGAGCATATTTGAAAACATAATCAGCCAAAAAACTAAATATACTTTTTTTTTTGGTTTTTCGAGACAGGTTTTCTTTCTCTGTGTAGCCCTGGCTGTTCTGGAACTCACTCTACAGACCAGGCTGGCCTGGAACTCAGAAATCCACCTGCCTCTGCCTCCCAAGTGCTGGGATTAAAGGCGTGCGCCACCACTGCCCAGCTCTAAATATACTTTTTAATATAGCTATCACTTCTAGGATTTAATGAGAAAGCCAAGACACTCTTATTGCAGGTTATTTCACATATTGGTGTCCCTTATTTATGTCCTTCAGTTTTAAAAAGAGATAAAAGGGCAGCTCATGGACACAATCCTAACACCTGAGAAAGTGAAGAAGGAAGATAGGTGTGAGTTCAAGGCCAGTGTAAGCTACAGAGTGATAACAGGGCAGCCTTCAATACAGTGCACCCTGACTTAAACAAAACCACACAGTAAGAATCTTGCCTTACTGTGGCTCTCCTAGGGGAAGTTCTTCCTTGAGGGGAAGCCATCAGAAGGCAGAACAATGCTTCTGTTAGTAGAAAGCACTATGCCAGGTGGTTTCACATCTCCTACTTAATCAACAAAGCAAATAGACCAGAGACTAGTACAAGTTTATTAGCGCATACATACCATATTTGATAAAGCCACTCTGTCTTTAGGCACAACCAGCGAGATATCAAAAGTTGCTTTGATAGCAGGCTCATCCCAGCAAGGAAAAGCCCTTCGGGCATCAGTAGCCTTAAGGAAAAAATATAAACTCATATAAATACCATTTAATTAATCTCAGAGATTGTTTCATGAAATCATTGCCGTTTTGCTATTGTTCATTAGTCAATTATTTCTCTTTTTTTCTTTCCTTTTTGTAAAAATTGTGTTTATGCCTTTAATCCCAGCACTTGGGAGGCAGAGGCAGGCAGATTTCTGAGTTTGAGGCCAGCCTGGTCTACAGAGTGAGTTCCAGGATAGTCAAGGCTATACAGAGAAACCCTGTCTCAAAAACAAACAAAATAACAACAACAAAAAAATTGTGTTTAATGAGTGTTTTCTCTGCATATATATTTGTATGCGAAGTTTGTCCCTGGTACCCTCAGACACGAGAATAGGGCATCAGATCCCATAGACCTAGAATTACAGATGGTTTTGAGTAGCCATGTAAGAGCTGGGAATTGAACCTAGGTTCTTTTGAAGATTAGCCTGTGTTCTTAACCTCTGAGCTCTCTCTCCACCTCCTTCTTTTCTTTCATTTTTTTTTCCAGGATTGAGAATCAAAACCCAGGGCCCCATGTACAACAGGCAAGGCTTCACCTACTCATCCCTAGTCTGCCAGGTAATGTGCTGACTACAGAGGACATAATGCTGCTCCCAATGTCACATTGGAATTATTCATCAACTGTTCTGCTGCAGATCATGACAAAATGAGAATTATTTGTAATTATATTTTTCCCTTTATTAAAAAATTTTAACATTCAGATTGAACATGAACAGCTTATTAATATAGCAGACACATCCAAAGCACAAACCACTTAATGCCATGCTATAAGGATTCAAATTAGGGAAAATATGAGAGAAGGTGCCTCTGGGTTTTATTTTAAATTAACAATAAGCAATACAGTAATAAAAACATGTTGGTAATATGATAAATAAGTAAAAATATTCCAAATCTCTTATACACTCTGTTTTTTTAATCTAGAATGTGAATAAATACAGATGTTCTATGTGTTATACATCAAATTTACTATCTGACCTACTTTAGAAACAGAATTCTATAAAAATTAAAAATGGGACTAGGGAGATAGCTTAGTCAGGAAATTCACAGTAAGTAAGTAGGATGAATTAAGCTTAATCCTTAGTTCGATTGTGGTAGTATTTGTAATTGCAGTCCTGGGGAAACAGAGATAAGATATTAGGACTCCTTGGCCAGCTAGTCTAGCTGTTTTGTTTTGGTTTTTTTTGATACACGGTTTCTCTGTGTGCCACTACCCAGCCCTGACTGAAACTCTTTAGAAAAAAAAAAAAAAAGGCTGGTGAGATAACTTAGCACGAAAGAGCACAAGCTCCTCTTCCAGAGGAAGGAAGGGACAGAAGGAGGAAGGAAGGGAGGAAAAAGAAAGAAAAAGTAGGGGCTAGAGATGGCTCAGTGGTTAAGAGCACTGGCTGCTTTTTCAAAGAACCCAGCACCTGCAATGGTAGCCCACAACCATTTGTTCAGGGGATCTAATACCCTCTTCTGGCCTGCACAGGCACTATATATACATGGCACACAGAAATACAAGCAGGCAAAACACCCATATATATAAAAAAATAAATCAATTAAACAAACAAAACTACAACTGTTTTCTCTCCATGCTAACTTTTAAAGACTGAAAGATCCTGGGGGTGGAACAGTCACTGTTTTCAGTTGTACCCCAAATGGTAAACCCACCAGACTCTAGTAGATAGGTCCAATCCCACGGCCACACAATTAGTCCTGGTTAAAACTACAGAGTCAGTGCTACAGAAATGGCACAGAGTAGTTAAGCACATGTATTGTTCTTGCAGAAGTCCTGATTTAGTTTCCTGCACTCATGCTGGGGCATCACAACTTCCTATAACTCCAGAGGAAAGGACACCTCACCTATGTGGGTGCCTAAACCTGCCACACACAAGCACTCACACGGGCACGCACACAAACATAAAAAAAAAAAAAATTAAAATCATATATGTCTACAAAATCTGAGTCACCAAGTAAAACAAAAAGGGAAGAATGTGAGAGAAGGATCTGGGTGTGTGTAGAAGGGGATAAGAGAGGGAGGAATGTGCTATATATGTGTATGAAACTGTCAAAGAACAAATTTCATAATAATATTTTAAAAACAACAAAACCAGACATTGTGGCACACACCTATAATCCCAACACTTGGAAGGCAGAGGTAGGCATATCTCTGTGAGTCTGAGTCCAGCCTGGTCTACCTCATGAGTTTTAGGACAGCCAAAGCTACATAGAGAGATCAGGCCTCAAAACGTGCCAAAGGCCTGAGGCTTTTGGATAGTGGGGAAGAAAGCTAAATCAAAGAAATCTAAAGCCAGTGAAGTCACTAGCACTGTGCCTGACACCATGCCTTGAAGAGTTAAAGAAATCAAAGACTAGCCGGGCGGTGGTGGCGCACGCCTTTAATCCCAGCACTTGGGAGGCAGAGGCAGGTGGATTTCTGAGTTCGAGGCCAGCCTGGTCTACAGAGTGAGTGCCAGGACAGCCAGGGCTACACAAAGAAACCCTGTCTCGAAAAAAAAGAAAAAGAAAAAGAAATCAAAGACTTTCTGCTCACAGCCCAGTGGGTAGATGCCAAACCTGCCAAGATCAAGAACAAGGATTATGTGGAGGTCTAGGTTCGCTACATCAGGTAGCTCTGCAGCCTGGTCATTACAGAAAACAGAAGGCAATGATAGGACAGTCCCTGCCCTCTGGTTTGAAGTGAAGGAGTTGAAATGAACCAGACTGGTGCATTTGACTATTTAAAAATACCTTGAAAAGTCAATTTAAAAAGAAAAAGAGTAGAGATGTACTGTGTTGGTACTCTGCCTGGACTCCATCCCCACGGTCATCTGGCAGCAGCCAGGTAGGCTAGCCCACTATAAAAGGGGTTGCTTACCTTGTCCTAACTCTCTTGCTCTCTTACTCTCTTTCTCTTGCCCCCTTGCTCCTCCTCTCCCCATTCTCTTCCCCCACCTCCACGTGGCTATAACCAGCCCCTACTTCTCTACTCTCTCCTTCTCTCTGTCTTTCTCTGCCTCTGCTGCCCTTGTAACTCCCCTCCCCATGCCCTGAATACCATCATGTGGCTGGTCCCTCAGGGGGAAGGGATGCCTCAGCATGGGCCCACCAAGGCACCCCCTTCCCCCATACCCAAATAGAATATATTCTTATATTTCTTTATCTTTTTATGATCACAACATACTATAGCTAAGATTGCAGGATAACTTCAAAGAAATATACGTACATAAATGTGATTGTGTAATTTTTGGTTTACTTTTGTAGGGTAGTACTGTGCAGCCTGGCAGTTCTCAAATTCACTATGCAATCTAAAACAACAATAACAACAAGAGCAAATCTGATGCTAAATTTCATTACCTGGGTATGTATATACACATGAATATACTATCACTCTCCAACCTAGAGCCCTCATTCCCTCCTCGTCTTTTTTAAAGGCTTCTATCTTTAATATTTATTTGTTTATTTATTTTTTAAAAAATTATTTATTGTAAATAAGTACATTGTAGCTGTTTTCAGGCACCCCAGAAGAGGTCATCAGACCTCATTATGGATGATTGTGAGCCACCATGTGGTTGCTGGGATTTGAACTCATGACCTTCAGAAGGGCAGTCTGCGCTCTTAACCACTGAGCCATCTCTCCAACCCCTAAGATTTATTTAAAGTGTATGTGTACACACACACATGCAAGTAAGAGCAAGTACCCTCAGAGACAGGCCAGAGACTGTCGGATCCTCTATAGCTACAAACTCTCTAAGAGCAGAATAGTCTGTTAAACAATTGCCCACACTTTCCCAGCCCTATTTATCTTCTTTATATAGATAGAAATAGTCCTGAATATAAAATACAAATTCCAGGGCCAGGTATGGTGGCACATTCCTTTAACGCCAGCATTCAAGAGGCAGAGGCAAGTAAGATCTCTGAGTTTGAAGCCAGCCCGGTCTATAAAGCATGTTCTAGTACAGCCAGGGATATATAGTAAGGCCTGTGTTGAAAATAAATAAATAAATAAAATGAAATTTAAAAAAACCAAGAATGGCATTAGTAACAACAGCCACACATACCTCAAACTGTGTGACAGCAGCATAGCGCACCTCGCCGGCAGGGGTGGTGTATCTACTTCTGTAGAAACCTTTCATTTTGTCATTCAGCTCTCCAACAAAATCTATCTTTAAGGTTCCTGTACCTGTGATTGAAGATGAATAAAGACCTTTTTATTGACATGTTAATTATAAATACAGGTACCAAAATATGCCCTCAACACACTATATTCAATAGGCTATTATTACAATATTCAAAGCATTTATTTCCTTTCTCAAATACTCCTTTTGGCACTGGAGAGACTACTCTACTGACTGACATGAATGGCAAACTAATCCTTTGAGTATTATTTATGGGTATTACTTAGAAAATAATTTCACTAAGTCTCAAATTACCACAATATATTAAGATAAAAATAGGAAAGAAGGACTGGAGAGATGGCTTAGCGGGTAAAAGCAGAGACTGCTCTTCCAAAGGTCCTGAGTTCAAATCCCAGCAACCACATGGTGTCTCACAACCATCTTTAATGAGATCTGACGCCCTCTTCTGGTGTGTCTGAAGACAACTACAGTGTACTTAATTATAATAATAAATAAATCTTTGGGCCAGAGCTAGTACAGACTGAGCAAGCGGGGTCTACCGGAGCGAGTGGGGCCGACCCAAGCGAGGAGAAATCCTAAAAGTCAATTCCCAAGAGCCAGATAAAGGCTCACAACTATCTGTACAGCTGCAATGTGTACTCACATACATAAAACAAATAAATAAATCTTTAAAAAAGATTGGAAAGAAAACATTTATTCTGAAATATCTAACATGTTTCTGTGCATGAGATTTCTAAAAATATTTATGAATATTTGTAAAGTTAGAAGTATTGTCCCCTTTTGTAGAAATGAAAATTGAGGGCTAAAAATGTAAGTCCAAGTCCTAAAACTAGTACATAGCAAGACCGCTTTCATCTAAAACATGCTCTCAGCCAATTACATCATGTCTTTAGCTTTTTTTAGATAACTTTAGTACACAAAATGTAGTCAATTACTCTACCACTAAAGACAATGCTTATCCGATCCAGATAGAACACTGATTGCAAATTTTTGTAAGGAATTCTAGGGAAGAGCAATTATTTGATCAACTAAGGCATAAGGCTCAATCATCTGAGTGTGAGCACTAGAGAAAGAAATTACTAAGCTAACCACAAATGCAACTTAAATAAATATACACCCTATTGTTTTAAGAGCAAAACCAATTTTGCCTATATGTGTGATTTCTGCTAAAAAAAAAAGTACTATTTAAAATAACAGATTGAAGATAATTATATCTAGTATTCACCTGCTGAACTCAGATGCATGGCAAAACAATAACCCATTACACACCCTACAAATCAAGTCACAACACACAGAGTATTTGGAAAAAATGTTGACTTTGGATTTGATCTCTTCCATGTGTTTATTTACAACAAGATCTAGAGTATGTGAGTCTAAAGACATGAGGAAAATGATTAGCCAATCATACCACACTGTTATATCCTGATATTTCAAGCTGTCATTTTGAAATGCTAAAAGTAATGATGTCTGACATTGATTTAATGTTGTTGATTACTTTTCTCCTTTGACATTAACTTTTTATATGGCCTTAAAGTCAAATTTCATGCCTGAAACTTAATTTGCTCTTTAGAAAGGTTCAAAGTCACACAAGTGGAAGTCTATACAACAGGCAAAGGACAAAAAGCATGGCATCTATTTAAAAACAGGTTTGTCTGCCATGTGGCTAAACTCATTTTCTCATGTGTCATTAAATGAGTCTGACAGTTATTTAAGACAGAATTGTAGACTCCCATAACAAAGTAAGCACTAAACTAGTGTCACACAAATAAACTAATCACGCTGCAAACAAGCTGATGGCTTCACTGAAGCTCAATTGAAAAGACATCTGAATGGTTTGAAGTCAGACACTGATTTGTGACATCTCAAGGGACAACAAATATTTTCTGGTGTGTGTGCTAGGATCCTAGGGCATCATGAACAATGCTAAAAAGGTTCTCTGCCATTGAGCCATAGCCCAAACTCCAGGGAATACTTTTTCTTTTAACAAGAATGACAGATTACTAGGATAAGTATCAACATAGTCATGAGACTCTATAAGAATTATTAATGAAGGGTACAAAGAATAACTAATGCAAAAATTAAGAATAGAACTGTTTTATTCTCTATTTCCTATAATAATTTACTGTGTCTTTTATAAGCAGATGCATTTACATTACTAAGGTTTTGCAAAGAAAATACAATCATTTTTAACATTCATTACCCTAGTGGGAACTGTCTGACGGAATCTTATGTCGCAGGCCCACAGGTGAAATTGGCAGTCTGCTTTCACTGTCAAGACGTTTGCTAAACAACTCATATTCATAGTAAATCTATTTTCAATTTTTCCTATTTGGAACAAAAGTGGATTTAAAACTCGTAACTAAATAAGAAAGGCTGCTTACACTTTCACTTGGTTTTAAATCTCCAAGGCCATCAAACCATAACAAGATACTGACAGTGACCACTTCCAAAGAGTGGTTTACTAAACAAAATACAAAGTATTGGAAAGGATAATTACCTGAAATTCAAACAAAACACAAGTTAAAGATTTTGTAAAATCATTATTAAAATAGTTTCACATTATACAATACTAATCACAAAACATTACTATTAACAGAATTTTAAGGTAACTAGAAAAAAGGACTTTTTGACAAATTTCATTCATCAAATACCATGATGAGCCAAGAGCCAGTTGATCTTTAATTTTACACCTATTCATAAGGAACTACATTGTTTCCTCAAATTAGATACTTAATTTCAATGTCCAACCTACTTTAAAAACATAACTCCAGTTTAGTGGCTTACACCTCTAATCCCAAAACTTGGGCAGATCTCTCTGAGTTTGAGACCAACCTGGTCTCCATGGTTGTGACTTGTGGGTCAGCCAGAGCTGTAAATGAGACCTTCTCTCCAAAAACAACAACAACACAACAACAAGAAAAAATAAAAAAGAAGAGAAAAAAATAAAAAAGAAGAGAAAAAAAACCCAAAACAAAAAACAAACCATAAAACAATGATTAAAATGAAACAACTAAGATAATCACAACATCCATCAAAACATAAATGTTGAAAGTTTAGGAAATTATAACTACAAAACCTAAACCTCCATATCTTGAAGTACGTTAATAAGCTTACTAAATGCTATAAAACTAAAAATCAATTTCTATAAAAGGAAAATGCTATGAACAGTGTGTTTCTGCATAATGATGTCACTTTACAAGATTTTGAAAACTGTTCTTGGGATATTAACCACTATTACAGAATGATGCCAGTATCGGAGATGTTTTACTTAACTATCTGATAACTGGTACAATTGTTAAGTCTGAAGAGACAAAACGCAAAGGCTACTGACGACATCATAAGATTATGTTCATTCAATATTTACTCCATCATCATTCAAAACCAGTTCTATAATCTGATAAAAATTGGAAAATTTAAAGAACTTTTTCAACCAGGCAGTGGTGGCACACGCCTTTAATTCCAGCACTTCAGAGGCAGGGGCAGGTGGATTTCTGAGTTCCAGGCCAGCCTGGTCTACAGAGTGAGTTCCAGGACAGCCAGGGCTAAGCAGAGAAACCCTGTCTTGAAAAACCAAAAGGAAAAAAAAAAAGGAACTTTTTGTTCAGATTTAGTTGGTTTTATTTCTTCCAAATGCATAGATGTTTATTTGTGAGGCAAGACCTTTATTTAAAGCAAAAATGACTAAATGATCCTAAAAACTTTGGTATAATGTGCAAATCAATGATTTTCCAATAAACATTATCACAATCATCCAATAATTTAAAAATTAAAATTGTGTTGCTATTATTAGTGGCTAGGAGTAGGTTTTTGGTTTTGTTTTTTTTAAATGTAGTTTTTCTTTTGGTTTATCCTTTCTCTTTTAAATGAGGTGGGTTTTCTCCTTTCTGCCTCTTCATAGGTTCTAGGGATTGGATTAAGGTCACCAGGCTTCTATGGCAAATGCCATTACCCACTGAGGCATCTTGTTAGCCCGATATTCAATAATTTAATACAATCACACTTGTAGGATTTTCTAGCATTTTTGTGAGTTGTTATATTAGCTTAAGAATTTACTACAGCCGGGCGGTGGTGGCACACACCTTTAATCCCAGCACTTGGGAGGCAGAGGAAGGCGGATTTCTCAATTTGAAGCCAGCCTAGTCTACAGAGTGAGTTCCAGGACAACCAGGACTACACAGAGAAACCCTGTCTCAGGAAAAAAAAGAATGATGTAGCCTGGACCTAGAGAGATGGCTCAGCATTGAGTACAGGTTTTTCTTCAAAAGGACCTAGATGTGACTCCCAGCACTCACATAGCAGCTCACAACTGTGTGTGCTGTGTCTAACTTCAGTCACAGGAGATCTGGGCCTTATTCTGGCCTCTTCAGGCACCAAGCACAGACGAACATACAGAGAAAATATCCGTATACATAAGATTATTTTTTTAAAAAATCAGGTTATATAAATGACTACAAAACTATGAAACTATGACAGAGTTCCTAATGATACATAAGAAACTCATCACTTTTGAGGGGTGAACTTGAGAGGAGGACAAGACAAGATTTCATCAGACAGCATATGAATTTTAAACCTAAGCAAGACTCTGTGTCAAAATAAAACAAAACAGGGCTAGGGGTGTGAAAATGTGGTTCAGTGATAAAGGCACTTGTCTAACACGTTGTAAGCTTTAGGTTTAATTCCAAGTTCTTAGGGATAGGGATTAAATTCTAAACTGAAGTTGGGCATGTTGGCCACAATTTACTCCCAGGACTCAGCAGGGAGAGGCAGGGGGATCTCTGTGTTTGAGGCCAGCATACTGTGTACTACTTTTCATGTTCTAGTCCAGCCAGAGCTACATAGACTCGGCCCCAAACAAAAGAAAACAATAAAGCAAGCACACAAAAAACCTGAGCAGGACAAAGTGGCATATACCTAGAACCCCCAGCATTTGAAGGCAGAGGAAAAGTTCCAAGCCTGCCTGGCTTCCACATTGAGTTCCAGATCAGCCAGAGGAACAGTCAAGACTTATCTCAAAAAACCAGTCATTAGCTGAGCAGTGGTGGCGCACGCCTTTAATCCCAGCACTTGGGAGGCAGAGGCAGGTGAATTTCTGAGTTCGAGGCCAGCCTGGTCTACAGAGTGAGTTCCAGGACAGCTAGGGCTACACAGAGAAACCCTGTCTCGAAAAAAACCAAAAAAAAAACAAAAAAAAAAAAAAAAAAAACCAAAAAAACAAAAAACAAAAAAACAAAAACAAAAACAAAAACAAAAAAAACGGGTGATTAATAAATTAGAGGTGGAGTCCCAGGTATGAGGCCCTGGGTTCAATTCCTAACACTGTGAACAAAGAAGCAAACCCAAAAGCCTGGTGTGTAGCACAGACACAGGCTTTGTTTGCTCTTTGTTTTTTGAACTGTTGTGTTACTGTATTATGCTGCCCAGGATGGGTTGGTGCTCCTGGCACTATATACTACTACCGGCTGGCAAGCTTCAAAGTGATGCTCCTGTCTGTCTCCCCCTCCTATCCACTTCTATCTGCCTCTTTATCTGGGTTCTGTGGCTCCATTTTGGGACATAAGGCCTGTGTGGAAGCAAGCTGACCATTTCCTTAGCCTCTAGTTTAATATTTATAACACTCCATTTTTACTCAACTTGTGTGTGTGTGTGTGTGTGTGTGTGTGTGTGTGTGTGTGTGTTCGCGCATGCACGCGCACACACAGGAAAAACCCTTCTACCATGTGGGTCCTGGAGACCAAACTCAAGTTGTCAGGCTTCTTGTATGCAGCAAACTTTTGTTTTCTTATATTTCTTTTCTTCTCCCTTCTTAGTGGCAATAAGGGCAGAATCCAAGACCCTGAGCATAACAGTAAGTTTTAACACTAGCTACATCCACATCCTTTTTGTTTACTTGAGCTTGAAGTTAAGTTGGTTAATTTTCAGTCTTTTAACTAAATATCCTGCTTGTATAGTATTTTACTTATATCCCATATGTTCTTTTATGTGCGAAATTTCTTATTCAGTTTCTAAATGTTTCCTTATTTCTTTGCTTTTGTTTCTTTTCTTTCTTTCTTTCTTTCTTTTTTTTTTGGTTTTTCCAAGACAGGGTTTCTCTGTGTAGCTCTGGCTGTCCTGGAACTCACTCTGTAGACCAGGCTGGCCTGGAACTCAGAAATTCACCTGCCCCTGCCTCTGAAGTGCTGGAATTAAAGGCGTGCGCCACCACCGCCCGGCTTGTTTCATATTTTAGATAGAGTCTTACTAGATTAATCAACCTGGTCTTAAACTCCTTAGCTCAAATAATTATGTCATTCCAACCTCTTAAGTAGCCAGAATTGCAAATCCATGCCGTTACGTCTAGCTTTCTCTAACTGTCTTTTTCCCCACACATTTTTGCAGTACTGGGGCTGTACTTTGCCTTACACATCCTGACCAAGTACTCTGCCAAGTTAACTTCCCTAACAAGTTTTGACTCAATTATCCTAAATATATGGAAAAAATTTTCTGTACTATTTTTGGGGAGAGGGGTTGTTGTTGTTATTGGTTTTGTGTGTGAGTTTTGTTGTTATTGTTGTTGTTTTTGAGACATGGTTTCTCTATGTAGTCCTGGCTGTCCTGGAGCTCACTATGTAAACCAGGTTGGCCTTGAACTCACAGAGATCCACCTGCCTCTGCCTCCTGAATGCTGAGACTAAAGATGTGCACTCCCACGCCAAGCTCTACTATAGATTTCTAACACTGTCGCGGTATCAACAGAGAATACAGTCCCTTAATGATACATACTTTTGGGGGTGGGAGGGCTGGAGAGATGGCTCAGTGGTTAAGACCACTAGCAGCTCTTCCAAATGACCCAGGTTTGATTTCTAGCCCTCAAATGGCACACAAAGAGAATCTGTCTGACTCTCTGGCTTCCATTGGCACCAGGCACATATTAAGTACGCAAGCACATATAGGCAAAACGCACACACATAAAATTACTTCTTGTTTTGATTTTATTGTTTTGAATAAGATCTCTCTACGCAGTCCTGGCTATCCAGCTCACTATGTATGCCACGATGACATCAAACTCAAATAGGTCCTCCTATCATTGCTGCTTGCTCTCGAAACCCCAATGCTGGGATTTAAGGCCTGTGCCATCAAGGCCTAGCCTAAAATTACTCTGGTTTTTATCAACTAACAGTTTATATTTTTAAAGTGATACAGTAGCCCCAGGCTTCCTAGTCAGTGTGCCCTTAACTTTCCAGAAGCATCCAGAAGCCAATGATTTTAACTCTTATTTCTAAACACTTGCTTATGTACTTGTATTCACTTTTAAAAAATGTTCATACCAAAAAAAAAAAAAAAAGTTCATTTATGGGAGAGGGTGGGGTGGCAGGCATGGGGGGGGAGGCAACAGGGGTTTGTTCTTGTTGTTTTGTTTGTTTGTTTGTTTGTTTGTTTTTTGGAGGGGAAACTGGGATAGGAGAAATTTACATGTAAATAAAGAAAATATCTAATAAAAATTTTTAAAAAATGTTCATTTTTATGGTATATGCATGTATATATGTACACTACATGTGTGCCTGGTACCACTGAAATCCAGAAAAGAACATACAGTCCCCTAGAACTGGAATAACAGTCAGCTAATCGGGAACTTTTAATACTCTCACACAAATTTATGATTTGACAAAATACAGACTTCTGAGTTGAAAATCAGATTCACCTAATACTTTAAACAAGCAATCATTTATTAGAGACTAGTTTCCACTGTTCCTCATGAAAGTCTAGTGTGAGGGCAGGGATGCAGCTCGGCTGGTAGAGGCTTGCCTATCATGTACAAAGCCCTAAGTTTGACACCAAGCACCTATCAGATGCGTCTGATGGGCTATAATCCCAGCACTTGAGATAGAGGAAGGAGGAACACAAGTTTAACGTCACCCTTGGCTATAGTGTTTGAGGCCAATCAGGGCTACATGACACCTTGTTTCAAAAAACAAGTTTAGTGGTACTCTGATTCCTAAACTCAGAAGGTATATGCCCAGCTTCCAACCCTGCTCAAAAGAAATTCTCTTAAAGCTTTACTTTATTCCCATGGCATTGAAATCTGCTTTGGGATATAGTTTTTTATATTTTCTCCATCTCTCTCTCTCTCTCCCCAAAGAAATAATTTGTAAACTAAAAGCTCTTGTGTTTAATTCAGTGAGATTTTTAAATTTATTCCCATTTAAAAAAAATTTTTTTTTAAATCTTTTTGAGATAGGGTTTCTCTGTGTAGGAGTGGCTGTCCTATACTCACTCAAGAGACCAGGCTAGCCTTTAACTAGCCACCTGCCTCTGCCTTCTGAATGTGGAATTTAAAAGTGTGCACCACCACCACCCGGCTGTATTATTTTAAACATATGATCCATCAACTTGAATATGTGCGTGTGTGTGTGTGTGTGTGTGTGTGTGTGTTTTAATTAGTAATTTATTATGTTAAAAAGAAATCATAAACTTATTGTTAAGTACACCTCACTATATGAATGTGTCAAAGTCAGTCTCAGGGTGGAGCAAATATATTAATTCTAATTCTTTCACCAATACATGAAATGTCTCAATAAATACTCTTTCAGGTATAAAATATTTTGTTATGACTTTTCCTTAGCATATATTCATATAATAAGACAGGTGGTGAGAACTGTTCTTTTTCTTCTTCTTCTTCTTTTTTTTTTTTTTTGACAAGCTGGTTTTCAAGGTATTTACAGGGCACATTTGTTTATTATCAAGAATCTTCTTCATTTAAGAGTGATTTCAATTTGCAGGAGGGGGGAGGAGCGGGAGAGAGAGAGGGATCAGAGGAGGGTGTGAGAACCCCTAGGGCTGGGTGTCAGGAAACAAACAGTACAGTGGAAGAATAACAAGCACTCTTTTAACCACTGAGCCATCTCTCAGCCCGGATTAATAATTTTTAAAGTTCAGTTTACATGACAAGAAAAAATTGGTTTAGAATTATAGTAACTTATTTTGATATTTCTGACTACTAGGAAGCGAAATATCTTTTCACACATTTAATAGGTTTTTTTACATTATTTTTCTGTATGGTCTCTCCTTTTTTTTAATCTACTCATTTATCAAATTCCTAGAGAATTCCTCATTAATTTACAGATAATTTCTTCTATGTTAAGCTCAAAAGGTTTTCTATATTCTTTGTGCTTTTATGTCAAATAATAGTTACATCATACCAATAAATCTTCCTTTCAATGCCCTCACTAGTAGAATTTCTCTTGTTCTGGTTGTACACCAAAACGCTATGTAAAACACTCTCCTCAGAAATTTCAATCAGCACAAGATGGAGGGAGAAAGAAGAAAGAAAACAAGGAAGTTGGTGATTGCTGGGCGGTGGTGGCACACACCTTTAATCCCAGCACTTGGGAGGCAGAGGCAGGTGGATTTCTGAGTTCGAGGCCAGCCTGGTCTACAGAGTGAGTTCCAGGGTAGCCAGGGCTACACAGAGAAACTCTGTCTCAAACCCTGTCTCAAACTCTGTTTCAAAAAAAAAACAAATAAACAAACAAACAAACAAAAAAAAAACCCAGAAACTGAAAGCTACACATCTTATTCTATAGCAAATAATCTTTAGTTTTTCATAGTTTTCTGTTTAAGTAAAACACAAAGACAAAGAAATTTCAAACTTTTATTTTCATAATTTATAATTTTTAAGGGGGAAGAAAAGCTCTTAACATTTTAATCTGTAAGCAATATTAGTGGAAGAAATGGGATGATTTCTTTGGAAGAGTAAACTGCATTCTCTCTCAAAGGATTTCACAAAGATACGTTTCTTACCTGTTTGGAGAGTGCTAGGAAAAGACAAGGTGACTTTCTCATCTTCATTCTGATAGTTAAATCCTGTTGCATGGATTTCTGGAAAGAAGAAGAAAAGAAATTATTTCACGAATCTGAGTACATTGAAAAGAACAAATCCCCGCTGCCACAGTTAAGAACTCTAACAAAATGTCTACTGAAGTGAATGAACTATTCTTGATTGTGAGACAGTCTGGCTACATAGCCTGGGACTCTAACTAGCACAGGCTCATCTGTATGTCACAGCAATCCTCCAGTCCTAGCCCTCCAAGTGTTAAAAATGAACTATCCCTTTTGTTTGTCTGTTGTGTTTTGATGATGAGGCCTTACTATACAGCTCTGCCAGGCCTGGAAAGCAGAGATCCTGTGCTAGCATTAAAGGTGTGCCTGGGTAAAATGTAACACTCTCGACTTAGTAAATCAAGTTTCAATAATGAGTAAAACATGCTCCTTAAATAATTATTACATGTGGGGCTCAAAAGATAGCTCAGCAGTTAAGAGCACTGACTGCTATTCCAGAGGTCCTGAGTTCAATTCCCAACAACCTCATGGGGGCTCACAACCATCTGTAATGAGATCAGATGCCCTCTTCTGAGTGTCTGAAGACAGCTATAGTGTACTCGTATATAAAATATATAAATAAATCTTAAAAAGAAAAAAAACTACATGTGGGGCTTTCAGAGGACATGAGTTCAATTCTCAGAATCCACATGGCAGTTCACAACTGTCTATAATTCCAGTTCCAGGGGATCTGACACCCTCACACAGCCATACATGCAAACAAAACACCAATGCAGAGAAAATATAAATAAATCATTAAAGAAATAGTAATAATTACATGTAGGCTGGTGAGATGGTTCAATGGACACTTGCTATACAAGTCTGGTAAGATTAGTTCAAAATTCTCAAAATCCATGTAGATGTACAACTCCACAAAATTGTCCTATAACACACACACACACACACACACACACACTTTTTAAGAATAATTAGCTGGGCAGTGGTGGCGCGAGCCTTTGATCCTAGCACTTGGGAGGCAGAGGCAGGCGGATTTCTGAGTTCAAGGCCAGCCTGGTCTACAGAGTGAGTTCCAGGACAGCCAGGGCTACACAGAGAAACTCTGTCATGAAAAACCAAAAAAAAAAAAAAAAAAAGAATAATTATATCTCTTTATAAATTTGCCATCTTTGATGATGTAAAGGAAATAGGGTTACTACAAATGATACATTTTTCATTTTTATTTATTCATTTATACTGTGCTTATCTTTTTTGTGAAATAGGGTCTTGCTATATATATAGCAAGACTGTCTTCGAACTAGCAATTCTTTTGTCACAGCTTCCAGAGTTGTGATATTTGCCAGATTTAGATGACATTATTTTCTATGCTGCATCTATGCAGCACAAATCTTCAGGACATTTAATACACTGTCAAGAATTCATTATTAAAAACATTATGAAAGTCTTGCACCTCACTCCCCAAAATAGATAATGTAAACTAATAAAGAAATCATATCCTTTTCTGGATTCTATGCTCTTACATTTTACAAAAATAAATAAAGTAAGAACCTGTACAGATATTAAGACTCCAATTATTTATTCTCTACCATGCAGAAGTGAGAAGAAACTGCTAACGTTAATACTGATTAAGGAAGCTTACTTAACACAATAAGAAGCCATAAACCATTTCCAACCAACACACCCCAAGTTCACTCCAAATAAAAATGTGTAAAGATGTGGACTTAATAAGCATGTGAAGGGCTGGAGAGAAGGCTCAGCAGTTAAGAACACTGACTGCTCTTCCAGAGGTCATGAGTTCAAATCCTAGCAACCACATGGTGGCTCACAACCATCTGTAATGGGATCTGATGCCTTCTTCCAGTGGTTACTCAAATAAATAAATAAACAAATCTTTAAAAAGAATATATAAGCATGTGAAAAGATGTTCAGCATCAAAATCACAAAAACATACCAATTCAAAGCTATGATGACGACAGCCACACTTACAGCCACACCTAGAGAGGCTTCAGAGAACTGAAGCACACATCCATTGCTGGGAGAACATCTAAGGGTGAACACCTAGTAAACAGTTTGTTACTTCATCAAAAGGTAAATACACAGTTGCCTTGTCTATGGTGGGCAATCCCACGCCCACGTGTGTTTTCCTTATCTCTCTCTCTCTGTCTCTATGTCTACACAAACACTTGTATATATACAAGAATACAAATGATCATAATAGTATTATTTATAATAGCTCCAATGTAGGGCTTCTATCATTGAATGTCCATTAACTAATGAATAGATAAAATGTGGTAGAGTCACAAAATCAATTGTTATTCAACAATTAAGAGCATGGTGCTGTGCCACAAGGTGGCTCGGTGGTAAAGGTACATGCCCACATATCTGACAAGCTGAGCTGGATCCCCAAAACCAACATTATAGGGTGCATGCCACCACCCTGCCCAAATAAACAAAGTTAGAGAGTAGAATCAGAAACTCAAGGCCAGACCTGGATATACTGTAGGTTTGAGGCCAGTCTAAGCTACATGAAAAAACTGTCTCAAACAAAATAATTTTTTTTTTAAAATAAGTAAGTGGTGAATTGAGGGGAAATGGACAATGATCATAATGAGTACTTTCTTCTTGGAGCTTTGAAATGTTGATTAGGTCTGTCCACAGCCACACAAAGCCTGCAGACAATCTAAAAGCTGAAACCTACACACTTTATTCATTATTAAAATGAATACTTTCATGTGCTTTAAACTGCCTTAAAATGAATGCATCAGAACACACTGCACAATTTCAGGGTAGGCTGAGAGTGGTCCTCCCAGCTCTTCACCCCAGCTCCTGGGATTACAGGCATGCACACTTCATGTGCTTTAAATTGGCTAGCAGAATTTCAAACTTTTTTATATTATCACTGTAGTTCATACATGTGTCTGTAAAACAAAGCCAATAAAAACAGTTCAGACTATGAGGAGTTTCAGCAATCCTGAGTAGAGCTTCCTCACTATAGATAAGGAAAATAGAAAATGAAATATATAGAGTTAAGGATTTGATGAAGACTGTATGGTTAGACTAGAACTCAGTAGCCTTCTTGTACCCATTTCTAAAATTCTTTTTGCTATCATAAAATTTCTTCTAAATTTAAGCAGATACCCAAAATTTGGCATAGATAGAATTGTTCTCTACTAGACCAAAAACTAAAAATATACCGTAAAGTGATTCTCTAAAATACAAATAATAGCCGGAAGGGAAGGCAATTACCAACTCAATGACTAACAATGTCCCCTCTACCAAGTGTGGTGGCACACAACAGCAATCCCAGCCTTGGGAGGCTAAAGCAGGAAGATCACGATTAGTTGGAGGACAACCTAGAATGACAGTGAGGTGCTGTCTCAAACGATCAAACAAAACAAACAAAAAGCAGTATTCTTTTGTCTGTGTTTGGCCTACATACCCTCATGTGGGTGTGCACATGTGCATATAGGTGTATGTACAAGTGGAGACCAAGGGCAACATCAGGTGTCTTCCTGGATCTGTCTCTACCTCATATTTGTGACAGTCTCTTACTGAACCTGCAGTTCGTGGTTCGGCTAGGTTAGCAGGGCAGTGACCTCCAAATCCACTTTTATGTGAATGCTGAGGATCTAAATCAAGTCTGCACAACTGTGTGGCAAGTATTTTACTAACTAAGCCACCTCCCCAGCCAAAGTTCTTTTCTAAGAGAAAATGATATTCTAGTAGCTCTGAACTACTGTGATCAAGGATTACTAAAACCAATTTGTTCTTACAAATCTACAGAAACACTTCAAACTGAAAGAGGCAATTAAAACACTAAAGAACAACAGTGCGAGACCAGGAGACCAGAGCAGTCCAGTGCTCTGTCCCTATACGCTACCCCACAGTCCACACTTCCAACTGTAGGTACACCTAGGCTTCAGAACTATCAAGGAACCAAAGTCCCTCTAAAGTTTTCTCTGAAAAAAAAAAAAAAAAAAGTAGTCATGTGAGGCAGAGGTAGGCAGATTTCTGAGTTCGAGGCCAGCCTGGTCTACAGAGTGAGTTCCAGGACAGCCAGGGCTATACAGAGAAACCTTGTCTCAAAAAACTAAAAATAAATAAATAAATAAATAAATAAAATGAAATAAAAAGAAAGAAAAAGAAAAAAGTAGTCATGTATTTGACTTCTTTTAAAATATCTTGAATTATTGGAACTATTTCAATCATTTTATGTTTAATGGCTGTAAGTAGAGTATTCCTTAGCCCCAAATTAAAGTCTTGTAATGAACTGAACTCTAAAACTTTGAGGTTCAGGAACCCTAACATATATGGCCAAAGCAAAAATGAGAAAGTGTTCAATATTAAGAGTCATCAAAGAAAGACAAACACGATCACTGATAACTACACACACACACACACACGCACACACACACACACACACACAGGAATGGTTAGCTTTAGTAGAGTGTCAACAAAAAGTCACCTAAAATTAACACTAATATTGTCGGTGCAAACATTCTCCAAGCAACTTTAGGGTCATTATGTTTGCTTAGACAGTTCTTTATCCAGCTATGTAAATGCTGTAGAGCATTCATATATAACAACTCTCTCTTTAAAGATCTGTTCTGTTACTTCTAAGAACAATCTTCTCGGGGCTGGAGTGTAGATCTAGTGCTTCTTTTAACATGCATGATGCCCTGGGACCTTCCCCAGCACTAACACGGGACATGGTTGTAATGGCTGTAACTGAAGTCCTGGGACTCATGAGGCAGCTATGACTCAGAATTTCAATGTCAATCACAACTACATTGTAAAAGTAACTTTTTTTTAAGGAGCCAATTGACTCTCCTCACCCCTTCATCTATTTAATGTGTATGATGAGTTCACCACACTAGAAGAGAGGATCGAAGAGGGCATCAGATCCCAATCCAGATGGTTGTGAGCCACCATGTGGTTGCTGAACTCAGGACCTCTGAAAGAGCAATCAGTGCTCCTAACCACTGAGGCATCTCTTCAGCCCCGACACATTCTTTCTTTCTTTTTTTTCTTTTTAAAATTATTTATTTATTTTATGTATGTAAGTACACAGTAGCTATCTTCAGATATCCCAGAAGAGGGTATCAGATCCTATTACAGATGGTTGTGAGCCACCATGTGGTTGCTGGGAATTGAACTCAGGAGCTCTGAAATTGCAGAGAGTGTTCTTAGCTGCTGGGTCATCTCTTCAGCCCCATAAAAGTAACTTTTTATTCTCCTATATTGAGGCTTACTGCCTCTGTCTGCCAACCTAGGCCTAGTCCTGGAAGCTTCTAGTCTCAAAACAATCTTATCTAGGCCTGGAATGTTTTCAGCCTCTGAGACTTACTGCTGAATAAGCTCACCCTTTTTAGTTCTTTCTGAACTCTGGCTGGCTGGTCAACTCTGCTGTTCTGGCTTAAACTCCACTTCATGCCAACTGACTCAATCTAGCTTCTCTTGGTAACCTCTGACTTTTTGCTTTGCTTAGCCTCAAACTAACTGTGGAATCTATTCTAATCTTCTGGCTCCTCCTCATTCTCTGGCTTGTTTCTGTCATCACCTGTATCTAGCTTATTCTCTCTTCATTATCTCTCTGTAAAACTGACCCCTCTTCCTCTCTCCCTCCCTCTCTCACCCCACTCTCTCCACTGCTCTCATAAAGTAGCTCCCCTTTCCTAGTTAGAGTTGGGCTTATCCTATTCTGCCAAATCTTCCTCTGATTTGTCTTTGTCTGCACTCAACAGAAAGACATCACTTTCAAACATGGGTGTTTCCTTCTACAAACTAACTTTACCTTCACTGTTTGTGATTAAAGGTGTGTGTTGTACTCCAGCCAGAGAAATTAAAAGGTGTGTGCGAAGGGCTGAGCCACACCAGAACTAGAAACCGGCTTTTTCAGTAAATAATACAATCTCAGGGTTCACAGTGTGATCAAATATCCTGCAACACTACATAGTAAGTTCAAAGCCAACCTTAGCTACATGATATCCAAATAATTAAAAAAAAAAA
>JADRCD010213429.1:0-22207 GCA_019843815.1 Montemys delectorum
ATATGAAGCCTAAGAAGAAGGAAGACCAAAATGTGGATGCTTCAGTGCTTTTTAGAAGAGTGAATAAAATACCCATAGGAGGAAATATGGAGACAAATGGTGGAGCAGAGCCTGAAGGAAAGGCCATGCAGAGACTGCCCTACCTGGGGATCCATCCCATATACAGCCATCAAATCCAAACGTTATTGTGGATGCTGGAAATGCTTGCTGATAGAAGCCTGATGTGAGAGGCTCTGCCAGAGCCTGATAAATACAGAGGAGGAAGCTCTCAGCCAACAATTGGACTGAGCTCCGGGATCCCTGATGGAGGAGATGAAGAAGGGACTGAAGGAGCTGAGGGGGTTTGCAGCCTCATAGAGGGAGCAACAGTGTCAACAGGCCAGACCTCCCAGAGCTCCTGGGGGCTGGACTACCAACCAAAGAATACACATGGAGCGACCCATGGTGTTGGCCACATATGTGGCAGAAGATGACTTTGTTGGATATCAGTGGGAGGAGAGACCCTCAGTCCTGAGGGTGCTCAATGCCCCAGTGTAGGGGAATGCCAGGGTGGGAGGATGGAAGTGGGTGGGTGAGCACCTTCATAAGGGAAAAGGGAGGGGGCATGGGATAGGAGATTTCTAAAGGGGAGTCCTGGAAAGGGGAAAACATTTGAAATATAAATAAAGAAAATATCCAGAAAAAGAAAAAGAAAGAAAAAAGGAAAGAAAGAAAGGAAGGAAGGAAGGAAGAAAGAAAGAAAGAAAGAAAGAAAGAAAGAAAGAAAGAAAGAAAGGAAGGAAATGGAGAAATTCAGAGAGATGTCACAACTTGGCCAATGTTATACTGCCCATGCTGATGCCTTTCCAGACAACACATGAGAATGGGTGAATGTTTATCTTAATGTTCAGTCTGTCTCTAAGGATACCATCTTTACTGCTCCATTGTGCTGAGGCTCTCCTTTTCCTTCATCTTTATTACTGTTTGTCTGCCTTTCTCACTCTTCCTTCTTCCCTTTCCACCTCTGTCTCTTCTACTTCTTCTTCTCCATCTTATGCAACTGGATAATGCAGACAGTGTAAAGCCAAGAAAACTTAGCAGCTGGCAGCAAAAAAAAATGCCACAGAGTTGTAACAGTCTCCTACATGCATAGTCTCGTACATCAGCATAGTAGATCATTCTGATTGGTTAGTTTTCACTGTTCTTCCAACGAAGCTATCTCATTTTGTATATGTTGTTAATATTTGTTGGAAGAAAGAAGTGTATAATTTTCATTAAGAATTTTGTAAAACAAAAACAAAAAACCTTTATAAATTTATGTTAGTATCAGTTAAAAGAAAGTTGCTTTGATAAGCAGCAAATAGCATTGTGTTTGAGAATTATAATGCATTTTTAGCCTCTGAATAGTGTTGAATATAGTATTATGGTTATGCATTCATTCATTCTCCCACTCCTTCATGGCATTATTGTTGAGTCATTCTATAGCTTTTCTCAAAATTTAAAAGGCAGACATGCTTCCAGAAAAAAAAAATTAAAGGATGTTATTTTCAATTACTGCTTACTACTAATATTATAATAAAATCCAATGCAGAATAATATTTTTATCTTCAAAGCATTACTTCTTAGAAAAATGTTTTTGAAGCTCCATAGCCAGTCCCACAACACCCAGAGGAAGCTCCACTCCCAGGTGTTTGGACATGCCCAGGATCAGAGGTGAGGAGGACCCAACATTGGTTCCTACACCAGGAGTAACTGGGACTAGCAAGACCAGGCACACAGGAACTCCACCAGCCCAGTGGTTCTGGTTCCTTCCTGTCTGTCTGGGCTGGTGTACTGAGTAGACCTTGGGCACAAGCTCTGCAGCCAGTCCCACAACACCCAGAGGAAGCTCCACTCCCAGGTGTTCTAACAAGCTCAGGATCACAGGATCCCAGAATCACAGGATCACAGAGACAGCTTGACAGAATTGACAGCTGAGCAATTCTGACACAACCAGGATCACAGGAAGGACAGACTCCAGTCAGATTGAACAAGGGCAAGGAGCACTAGAGATAACCAGACGGTGGGGGCAAGCACAAGAAAATAAACAACACAAACCAAGGTTACTTGGCATCATCAGAACCCAATACTCCCACCATAGCAAGTCCTAGACCCACCATTACACTGGAAAAGCAAGATTCAGATCTAAAATCACTTCTCATGGTGATGATACAGGACTTTAAGAAAGACATAAATAGCACCCTCAAAGAAATACAGAAGAACACAGGTAAACAGCTAGAAGTCCTTCAAGAAGAAACACAAAAATCCCTTAAAGAGCTACAGGGAAACACAATCAAACAGGTGAAAGAAATGAGCAAAACCATCCAGGATCTAAAAATGGAAATAGAAACAATAAAGAAATCACAAATGGAGACAACCCTGGAGTAAGAGAACCTAGGAAAGAAATCAGGAGTTATAGATGCAAGCATCACCAACAGAATACAAGAGATAGAAGAGAGAATCTCAGGGGCAGAAGACACCATAGAAAACATTGACACAACAGTCAAAGAAAATGCAAAAAGCAAAAAGCTCCTAACCCAAAACCAGGAAATCCAGGAGGTAATGAGAAGACCAAACCTAAGGATAATAGGTATAGAAGAGAGTGAAGACTCCCAATGTAATGGGCCAGTAAATATCTTCAACAAAATTATAGAAGAAAACTGCCCTAACCTAAAGAAAGAGATGCCCATCAGCATACAAGGAGCCTACAGAACTCCAAATAGACTGGACGAGAAAAGAAATTCTTCCTGTCACATAATAATAAAAACACCAATTGCACTAAACAAAGAAAGAATTTTAAAAGCAGTAAGGGAAAAAGGTCAAGTAAGATATAAAGGCAGACCTATCAGAATTACACCAGACTTCTCTTCTCACCAGAGACTATGAAAGCTAGAAGATCCTGGACAGATATCATACAGACCCTACAAGAACACAAATGCTAGCCCAGGCTACTATACTCAGCAAAAGTCTGAATTATCATAGATGGAGAAAACAAGATATTCCATGTCAAAACAAAATTCACACAATATCTCTCCACAAAACCAGCCCTACAAAGAATAATAGATGGAAAACATCAACATAAGAAGCAAAACTGTACCCTAGAATAAGCAAGAAAGTAATCTTTCAACAAATCTACACAAACCTAATTCCACCTCTTACAACAAAAACAACAGGAAGTGACAATTACTTTTTCTTAATATCTTAATACGAAAATTAATATTACCAACATATTCTAATCGATTGAAGTCAAAAATATGAGAAATTAGAAATTTGTTGACTGTCATCCAATGGTCTCTCTGTTAGCATCACCGAAAGCCTGCACCTATGTATGGGCGGGCCCACGGATCTGTTGCTAGGGCAACAGCCATCATATTCCCAAAATCCCTAGGGCTTGCCTCCCACCTTTACCTGGGCTATATGTCACAACCCGTATATATACAGGGAACATTCCTCCATCTTTCTCTCTCCCCCACTCCTCTCTTTCCATGCCATTTCCCCCTCTCTCCCTCTCAATTAAACAGTTCTCACGAATGGAACTGTTTGGGCCTAGTGTGTGTGGTACTTTTGATGTGAACGCCTCTACAAACCCATCACTCTCTACTTTGGCAATTGGAGAAATAGGTCCAATATTGTACAATCTATATACACTTTCAGCTTGTTTGTTTGTAACAGTGTCTTGCTGTGTACAACATAATGGTCTTGAAATCTTGCTTCTCCTATCTCAGCCTCTCTATTAGTAGTATTGTTTATTTCATGTTTTTACAGTATTCTATGGTTTTTCAGAAGAGCTTATATATTTCAAAAGTATTTATATACCCAAAAGAAACATAGACGATTAACTAGGGAGGTGACTTGTAAGAGAACAACAAAGAGTGAGATTGAATGCTTTGCTTAATATTTGTAACTCTTGTTTCAAGTTTGAAGAAGAGAACTTTATAAGTTACTCTTTCCCTGAGATGAATGCTTTTCCAAATTATCACAGCTAATGAACCAGATTCTTACCCTCACCTAATGTCTGTGCCACCCTCCAAGCAGAACCATAGTTCATTGAAACAGTTGGTGAATGACTTTATGGATAGACCATCTTAATATGTACACCATTTCTTAAATGAATGTAACCTGTTCTCTGTGGGCTGAGAATAATGTCACTCACTCAAGTCAAATAGCTTTGACCATAGCAGAACGTCTGTATCCAAAAATCGTGCCTTGGCATAGCAGAACTGTCAACTCTCAGCTTAGCTACCAGGGAGTTAAAATCCTTTGGTGATATGAGGGTCATAGAAGTACAGCCTTATTACAATGAAATCCAATGTCTAAAAATTGTTCTTATTTTGGGCTTGTACCACAGTAAGAGCCAAGATTTTAAACTCTACTAAATACAAAACAAACAAAAAGATTTTATGTATTTATGTTCATTTAAGAAAATACTAGTAGTGACACATTATTTTGAAATATATAGTTAATATGTTTGGACTTATTTAAAATTTATATTGAGAGAAATGTATTTTCAGTATTGCTGTAGACAAGCATACATAAGACTGTTAAATTGTTGTTTTATATCAAACAACTTTTATAATACTCATTTTTATTGTTATAATATTTTATAAATTTTAAGGAATATGACAAAAAATATATTGTAGGTATTGAAGGAGGGTCTCTGGGAGGAGTTGAGGTATAAAAGGGAAACAAGAATGTGATTTAATTCTATTTACTTAAAATGTGTTTTTAAATGTTAAAAAATTCAGAGAAATTGAAATCATGTAACTTTTCTCATCATAATGCAATAAAAGTTAAAAGAAAATAAGAAAAATGTTTTTATTGATGTCATCCTGACTTTTTATTGGTACAGAATATCTTGATTCCTGTGCTGTACCACTGTATGTTTTTGGCGTCAAAATATTTATGTTTATAAAGTACCTAGCATTTATACAGATTTATAGATTAATGAATTTATCATTTAAATATTATAGAATATAAAAATACTGTACTTATACAATTTTTTATTTTGAGATTTATTTATTTTCATGCTACGTGTATTATGAGTGTTTGCATGTGTATATGTAGATATAGCATGTGTACCGTCAGAAACTGGAAGAGGATGTTGGTTCCCCTATAACTGGTCTTTCAGATGGTTGTGAGTTACTATGTGAATGTTGAGAATGAAATCCACATCCTCAGGAAGAACACAAGTATTCTCAAGCACTGAGCACTTCTCCAGTCGCCTAACAAAAATTTCAATTACCTTTTTAACATACGAATCCACATATTCATCATTATACTCCATGGAGCCTTACATTCATGTCTAGTTTACCTTAATTTCAGCTTGAAATTTACTTTTATTTGTTATCACATTTACTGCTGAGGACTAAATATTATACACTTAAAAATATCTGGTGAAACTATTTGAATATTTTTGTTTTGATCTAAAATATTGTAGAGTATGCTGGATAGTTTTATGTTATCTTGACCCATGCTAATAAAGTCATCTGAGAGAAGGGTACCTCAACTGAGATAGGGTTGCAGGCATGCCTAAAGATATTTTCTAAATTAATGATGAAAAGGGGTGTCAAGCCCTTTGTGGGTAGTGTCATCCCTAAGCTGGTAGTCTTGAGTTCTCTAAAAAAGGAGACAGAGGAAGCCATGATTACCAAGCCAGTAAGTGGCACCCCTTCATGGCCTCTGCATCTGCTCCTAACTTAAAGTTCCATTCCTGCTTGAGTTCCTGTCCTGACTTCCTCAAGTGATAGTCTACAGTATGAAAGTGTAAGCCAAATAATCCCTTTCCTCTACAACTTGCTTTGGTCCTGGTGTTCAATCAGAGCAACCTTAAGTAAGACATTAGAGTATTAATTAAACACAAATAGTTTCTGTAAAGCTTAGGACTATTTATTTGAGTAAAATGCCATAGCATGTTTGTGTTTGGAACATAGCTAATGGAAACCATCACCAGGTTTTAAATTAAATGCTTGCTTACTTTGTCATAAGTGCAATTAAACTATTTCTGCTAAGGGAACCTTATTTTGACATTCAAAAACAGCATGCCAATGGAGTGAAATAAAATGCAAATTGACCAAGACAAAATAAGCAGAAATTCATGTTTATAACTACTACCAAGCCACAAGATATTTTGAATCATGGTTCTTATTCCTCAAGGGATTTTGTATTTGAAAATGAAAAGTTAAAGAGCAAATTATTTTTCTCACAAAGACATCTAAGAAAAGTATCATGTAATACACTGTAAAGTTCCATTTATTCAGGAATTTGGTAATTCACCAGTAACTTATTGGGCTGGTAGTGTCATAACAGAAGACTATCCACATATAAGTACCTGACCCTTTGAACCTTCCTGGAGCTCTCTCCTATGTAAATGTTCAAACTTCAATATCCTAGCACCCACATTGAATTCAGTCTGCTACTCTATTCTCACTGATAATCTTAAAATTATAGTTCATGATTCTTTTCAGAAAAGCCTTTAAACTACACTCACTGCATCTGCCATATCCCTTTTTGTAGAAATTCAGGCAGCAGAGAAAAAAATATTGACTCTTCCAGGTGATCTAGAAAAGCCCTTTCACTGAAGGGACATCCTTCTAAGACAGTCTTCTTCTGAAAGAAAACAGATATTTTTCAGCTTTTACCTGCTTGATTATTGGGCAGCACATTACATTATTGATAGTTAATTCACAGAATTGTATAAGTATTAAGATCATGGTGAAATTATTTATATATACTTAAATGTGTATATTTTGTCTGTATGTATAGCACATGCATGCAGTTCCTGCAGAAACTAGAAGAGGGTGTTGGATTTGCTGAGGAACTTGTGTTCTGTGAGAAGTGATGCGGATTCTGGAAACCAGAAGAGCAGAAAATGCTTTTAACCTCTAAGTCACCATTCCAGTCTCTGAAATAAATACTCCAAAGACTAATAAAGTAGATTAAGGGAACTTAATTGTCCTAAGGACTATTTTACATGCTTTATGCTTATTAAAGTATTTGAAATCACAGATAAATCTATTCTATATATCCTTGTGTCTTGTCTATTTACAGTCTCTAAATGGAGAAATTTTGACAAAATTACTTGAGGATGCTGAAGTGACAAGTGTTTGAACTCAGACTGTCTGGCTCCAGAGCTTATCTTCTGCCTACAAAAGATACCAAGTTACCCATAAAATTTACTTTATCACATACCTCATTATTCAACCAAAAGTTCAAATTGGATTTATTCCAAAGCTGAAGAGAATTTGCAAATAATTTAGGTAAAGACATAATGGGATGAATGGATAGGTAATATATGATAGATAGATAAATAGATTAGATATATAGATACTGGAGAAGATTATTCAATATTATGGAGGTTATTAGTAGTTATACCAAAACTAAAGTAAAGGTGAGAGAACTTAGTGAACGTTACAAAATTAAGTTTGCAATAGAATGTCTGTCAGTCATGCTTGCTACTTTATTGAAAAAAGTATTTTCCTAAGTAAAATATACAAAAACTATTAGGAAATAATTAAAGGTTAATCAATAATTAAATTAAGTTAGAAGATAAGGTATTAGAAAAAAGTACCAGAGTGATTAATTAAGATGCATATGATGTTATTGCTATAAGGATTTAGTCCAAAGGGAAAGATTGCCTAAAAATTATTTTTTCTTGAAAGACATTAATGTTTAGAATATTAGATGAATAGGAAAAATATTTGCTAATATGCATTCTAAAAAACCAAATGTGATCAACAGCTAGATCAATTTTGGATTTCCTAACTCTAGCCCTTCTGTTTTTCCAGCATTCTCACTGCTTCCTTCCTTCACATGGCTCTGCTGTGTAAAGAAGCCCGTGTTGTAGATATGGCCCATATAATCAACACCCTGAAAGGTAAATTCCTAGGGGTGAGTTTCACATTGGTCTCATGACAAAATAAATAAAAATAGGAGCCACAAATAAAATAATGCTAAGTTACTATTATGTACGAAATAATACCCCTGTAAGAAGAACCAGACATTGTACATTTCATCTCATGTTTGACTTCTCAATAAATCTAGATCTAACTATTATTATTGTTGGTTTTTAATATTAAGTACAAACAAAGACTAAGGAAGATCTTAGAAATTCAACCAAGGTCACACATCTGTTGAGTTATAAAGCAAAACTATAGCTTTCAGACTGCCAAAATACATTCTGTGGTGGTAATTCATTCTGTAATAGCTAGCCACCATAAAACAATCTGTGTTTATACTTAATACCATGAAAACCATCAAGCAACAAATCACAATTGAAGCCTGGAGAGGTGGTTCCACAGTTAACAGCACTGACAGATAAACCAGAAGAGCTAGGTTTGACTCCCAGCACTCAAGTAGCAACTAATAACTAACTATAATACCACTTCTAGAAGATCTTCTTCTGGCCTCTATGGCCTCTAAGCAAATAAAACACTCAAACACAGAAGATAATAAAATCAATAAATCTAAAGAAATAAATCACAATTACTTAAAAACTAATATCTCAAAGTTCTATTGTTCCTTTTTATTAAGTATAAAATTCAGGACATGTTGATAACAATGTCAGTAACTTGAATGTAAAATAATATAAGTAAATAGTGTGTATAATAATCACCAAAGCCATGAATTAGAAAGGTAATTTTTTTTCTATCTTGCTACATAGTTTTCATCTATCTATCTATCTATCTATCTATCTATCTATCTATCTATCTATCTATCTATCTATCATCTATTATCTACTATCTATCTTTTGAAACAAGCTTTTGTCATGTAGCCCTAGCTTTGCTGGAGCTAGGTCTGTAGACCAGGCTGGCTTCAAACTCAGAAGTCTGTTTGCCTCTTCCTCCCAAGTGGGGGGATAAAAGGCATGTACCACCACTGCCAACACTACATGCTTGACAGTTTTTGAGTGTGTGCCTATGAATCTACAGCTAACTCATTAGCTTTCTGCTACTTATTCTTCTACCCCACTTTTAGTGAGTCAGAAAACCCTGTCAGGAGAGAAAGGCCTTTGTAATCCTGGGTACCCTCAGCTACTCCTTGAAGCAAGTAGTTCAGCAGTAAGGGGCAATCTTTACTCTGTACTGTAATATACATCCATTTTTAAATGATATCCCATTCTACTGCTTCCTAACAGGAATGCTTAGCTCCAAAGTGCTAAGAGGTCACTAAAGTATGGTCCATACTCAGAGTTCCACTGTTGTTAGCAAGTATCATTATCATAAGTACTATCTCACAAATAAGCCAATCTTTTCAAGAACTCCAAACTATCAAAGGAACTGGAAAACTGTGGCTATTGGTCCAAGCCAAAGTATATGACACTACTATTCCTAGCAATGTTGAAGATACCAAGGCCAAAGTTAGTTTCCTAATCCTCACATAGATACCTCACATTATTGACAATACTGTTACCAATATTTTACTAAAAGGCATAAAAGGAAGCTAAAGTTAGTTTTACAGGTCAAATTTACTACGCGTTTTTTAAACAAAGCAAAACCATATAACTCACCCATTTCTGTGGGTGGAGATTAGGGGAAAATCAGTCCTCACTTGACCATAAACATTTGTTAACACTCCAAATTACAGCATCAGAAATGAAAGGCAATTACAGAAAACTGGAAGCTTGCTCCAGGATTCATAAAGGGTGTGCTGAAAAGACAGCAGCTTATTCCAAGAAGTAGCTTTTTTTGGTCAGAGACAGGTTGTTTTAAATGTTGAGTTCCACTACAATTTGAAAATCACAATTCCAATTTAAAGAACTCATTCACTACATGTTGGATTGGTTTGTGAGGATACTGATTAAATGTTGAAGCAAAAAGTTTCATTCATAATTGCACTGTGGTATGCTATTTAAATTTATTTTTATTAGATATTTTCTTTATTTACATGTCATATGATATCTCCTTTCCCAGTTTCCCCTCTGAAAAAATAAAAAACAAAAACAAAAACAAAAACAAAAACAAAAAAAACCCTGTTTCTTACCCCTCCTCCCCCTGCTCACCAACCTACCCTCTCCCACTTCCTGGCCCTGGCATTCCCCTACACTGGGGCATAGAACCTTCACAGAGCCAAGGGCCTCTCCTCCCACTGATGACCAACTAGGCCATCCTCTGCTACATATGTTGCTGGAGCCATGAGTCCCATCATGTGTACTCTCTGGTTGGTGGTTTAGTCCCTGGCTGTTCTGAGGGTACTAGTTAGTTCATATTGTTCATATTAAGGGGCTGCAAACCCTTCAGCTCCTTGGGTCCTTTCTCTAGCTCCTTCATTGGGGACCCGGTATTCAGTCCAGTTGATGGCTGTGAGCTTCTACTTCTATATTAGTTGGGTACTATCAGAGCCTCTCAGGAGACAGCTATATCAGCCTCCTGTAAGCTATCACTTGCTGGCATCCATAATAGTGTCTAGATTTGATGATTGAATAAGGGAAGGATAAACAAGTGGAACAGTCTCTGGATTGTCCTTCCTTCAGTCTCCACTCCATAGTTTGTCTCTGCAACTCCTTTCATGTGTATTTTGTTCCCCCTTTAAAAAAGGAACAAAGTATCCACATTTTGGTCTTCCTTCTTCTTGAGTTTCTTGTGATTTGTGGATTGTACTTTGTGTATTCCAATCTTCTGGGCTAATATCCACATATCAGAGAGTGCATACCATGTGTGTTCTTTTGTGATTAGGTTACCTCACTCAGCATGATATTCTCCAGATCCATCCACTTCCCTAAGAATTTCATAAATTCATTGTTTTTAATAGCTGAGTAGTACTCCATTGTAAATGTACCACATTTTCTGTATCCATTCCTCTGTTGAGGAACATCTGGGTTGTTTCCAGTTTCTGGTTATTAGAAATAAGGCTGCTATGAACATAGTTCAGCATGTGTCCTTATTACATGTTGGAGCATCTTCTGGATATATGCCCAGGAGTGGTATAGCTGGGTCCTCTGGTAGAACTATGTCCAATTTCCGGAGGAATCTCCAAACTGGTTGTACTAGCTTGCAATCACACCAGCAATGAAGGAGTATTCCTCTTTCTCTACAAACTCTCCAGCATCAACTGTCACCTGAGTCTTTTATCCTAGCCATTCTGACATGTGTGAGGTGGAATCTCAGGGTTGTTTTGATTTGCATTTCCCTGATAACTAAGGATGTTGAACATTTCTTTAGGTGCTTCTCAGCCATTCTGTATTCCTCAGATGAGAATTCTTTGTTTAGCTCTCTACCCCATTTTTAATAAGGTTATTTGGTTCTCTGGACTCTAACTTTTTGAGTTCTTTGTATATATTGGATATTAGCCCTCTGTCCAATATAGGATTGATAATGATCTTTTCCCAATTTATTGGTTGCCATTTTGTCCTATTGACAGTGTCTTTTGCCTTACAGAAGCTTTGAAATTTTAGGAGGTCCCATTTGTCAATTTTTGATCTTAGGGCATAAGCTATTAGTTTTCTGTTAAGAAAATTTTCCCCTGTGCCCATGTGCTCGAGGCTCTTCCCAACTTTTTTTTCTAATAGCTTCAGTGTTTCTGGTTTCATATGGAGGTCCTTGATCCAATTGGACTTGAGCTTTGTACAAGGAGATAGGAATCAATCGATTTGTGTTCGCCTACATACTAACTACCAGTTGAGACAGCACAATTTGTGGAAAATGTTGTCTTTTTTCATTGGATGGTTTTAGCTCCTTTGTCAAACAAAGATCAAGTTGCCATATGTTTGTGGATTCATTTCTGGGTCTTCAATTCTATTCCATTGACTACGTGCCTCTCACTGTACCAATACCATGCAGTTTTTTTTTTTGTTTGTTTGTTTGTTTTTTATCACAATTGCTCTGTAGTACAGCTTAAGGTCCAGGATGGTGATTCCACCAGAGGTTCTTTTATTGTTGAGAATAGTTTCAATATCCTGGGTTTTTTTGTTATTCCAGATGCATTTGCAAATTGCTCTTTCTAAGTCTGTGAAGAATTGAGTTGGAATTTTGAAGGGGATTGAATTGAATCTGTAGATTTCTTTCTGCAAGATGGCCATTTTTACTATATTAATCTTGCCAATCCATGAGCATGTGAGATCTTTCCATCTTTTGAGATCTTCTCCAATTTCCTTCTTCAGAGATTTGAAGTTTTTGTCAAATAGATCTTTTACTTGCTTAGTTAGAGTCACACCAAGGTATTTTATACTATTTGTGACTATTGTGAAGGGTGTTTTTTCCCTAATTTCTTTCTCGGCCTGTTTATTGTTTGTGTAGAGGAAGGCCACTGATTTGCTTGAGTTAATTTTATATCCAGCTACTTTGTTGAAGTTGTTTATCAGGTTTAGGAGCTCTCTGGTGGAATTTTTGGGGTCACTTAAGTGTACTATCATATCATCAGCAAATAGTGATAATTTGACTTCTTCCTTTCTAATTTGTATCCCTTTGATCTCCTTTTGTTGTCTAATTGCTCTGGCTAGAACTTCAAGTACAATATTTAATAGTAGGGAAAGAGTGGGCAGCCTTGTCTAGTCCCTGATTTTAGTGGGATTGTTTCAAGTTTCTCTTTATTTAGATTGATGTTAGCTACTGGCTTGCTGTATATTGCTTTTACTATGTTCAAGTATGGGCCTTGAATTCCTGGTCTCTTTCCAAGACTTTTATCATGAAGGGATGTTGGATTTTGTCAAATGGATGAAGCCTATTTGCTCATGATGGATGATGGTTTTGATGTGTTCTTGGATTTGGTTTGCAAGAATTTTATTGAGAATTTTTGCATCGATGTTCATAAGGGAAACTGGTCTGAAGTTTTCTTTCTTTGTTAGGTCTTTGGGAGGTTTAGGTATAAGAGTAATTGTGGCTTCATAGAACGAATTGGGTAGAGTAACTTCTGTTTCTATTTTGTGGACTAGTTTGAGGAGTATTGGTATTAGGTCTTCTTTGAAGATGTGATAAAACTCTGCACTAAAGCTCCCTGAAAAATTCCACAATTAGCAGAACATTGATCCTGGCATAAATTATCTCCTTTTACCAGAATTTGAAGAGAGTGTTGGTATTAAAATTCCACCATTTTCATATATTTTAATCTCAAGCATAAAAATTTGTGTATATTACATGAATATGTTGATCCCTCAATCATTTATAATCTTTACAATGTTACATATATTAATTTTTCTTTGGGAAAATAGCAGAATAATGTAATGAGTACAGAAAATGATGCCTGGCCAGGAGTACTAGCAAACACCTATTAGCTCAGCTACTCCAGAGTTTGATGTGAAAGGATTGTAACTGCAGCTCTACCTTGAGAAATTTAGTGAGGCACTATCTCAAAATTTAAAAAACATTGAAGGGCTGAAAATATTTTTCAGTGGTAGAGTGTTGGCTAAGCATGTATGAGGTCCTAGGTTCAATCTCTATTCCTGCCTGCCCTCCCCTAAAAATTTTGTCGAAGAATTAAATAATAACATTGTAAATCAGATATCATCATTTTATAACTGATCTTTTGGATTATAAAACATTCTTTACTTCACACCCCCAAACAATCAAGTATTCAGTGCAAGTGTATGTATTAATTTCCACTCATTCCTATAAAATTCATAACAGTGATTTAAAATTTAAGTGTTGTTATTTTACCATTTGGGAGGATAGGAGTATGAATTGGGTTTTGTGGGGGCTAAACATCTTAGCATTGGCTGGGTTTCCTTGCCTTCTTTAGTTTCCAGAGACTATGTATGTTTGAGACTTATGTCTCTTTCCTCTCTCTTTTCCAAATTGTTGTGTGGGATAGAACCCTTAACCATGACATCACTCTGACCTACTCTGTACCCTTCTGTTTAAGCAACTTGGTGATTACATTGAGTCTATCTGATATTTTGGGAGTAACCCTTCCTATTTTCATTCCATCAGATTGACAACCTTAGTTCTATAAGCAAAATATACTCTTTCTTTTGTTCATAAACTTTGGGAACTAGATCACAGACATAGTCGATGGGCCATTATCCCATACAGCGTATGTAAGAAGAAATAAGGTATAGAAGTCAGATGTTCTAAAATATCACCTCCAAATATCATATGTACCTACCTTGATCTAAGCTATGGAAGTGAAGAAAATGTTTACCATATTGAATGTCTATGCTTCTATAATGAAAAGAAGGTACTAATTAGCCTCAGAGATTGAACCCACTATATTAACAAGTAATAATTACAGAAAAAATTGCTTCAAGGTTTTTCTCTGAAAGTCTATGAGAAGGATAAATATGACTTCATGGCAATAAACATTGTATGACTTCTTTTTCTGCTTGTTTAGAAAGAACATCTACGAAATGAACAAATACACAGAAAAACTATAGATTGCATAGCCAATTCATTTTAAGTGAGCAACTCAAAATCTTGAAAGCAAGAGCAAAATTTTGCAACTAATGTGCTTTTGGTGTTCTCATATAATTACAAATTTTCTTGTTGTCTCTTCATAAACTGGTTCTCAAAGAAGCAGACAATAAAATCTTAAAGTCTAAAGTCCTCTTTAGCTGAACAGCTGATACATTATGCTGTCAAGCTGATAAATACCCACAGAAATATATCTTAGCGATATTCTCACCAGATCAACAATATAATATTGCAGGAATACTGGTCTAAGCAATCTTTCCTACATAGTTGGATGGAACATAGAAGACAGGGAATCAAGGAAGGGATTTTGCTATATTGCTAATATACTACAAGGGAACACATGCATCAGAGAGAGACAAAAAAGAGAGACAGCAGATATATAATGCCAAAAGGAAAAGGAACAGCACACCTTTAAAGAATACTGGACATTTAGCATTTTAAGATGTGTACAAAACACTATGTACTACCACATCTTAAGACATTTAGTGCCAAGGAATGAATTGTAGGCATAATTTTTGGAGACAGATTTCCTGCTATGGTCAAAGCTATTTGACTTGAGTAATTTTCTTCATTCTCAGCCCACAGAGAACAGGTTACATTCATTTAAGAAATGATGTGTGTATTAATATGGTCTATCTATGAAGTCATTCACCAACTGTTCCAAGGAACAATGGTTCTGCTTGGAGGGTGGCACAGACATTAGATGAGGATAGGAATCTGGTTCATTGGCTGTGATAATTTTGAAAAGCATTCATCTCAGAGAAAGAGTAACTTATAAAGTCCTCTTCTTCAAAATTGATACAATAGTTACAAACATCAAGCAAAGAATTCAGTCTCACTTTTTTTTATAAGGAAAATGTTTAATTGGGACTGGCTTACATGTCAGGGATTTAGTCCATTCTCATCATGACAGGCAGCATGCAGGCAGACACGGTGCTGGAGAGAAAGCTGAGAGTTCTACATCTGGATCCTTGGGCAGTAGGAAGTGACAGTGACACACTAGCCCGGCTTGAACTTCTGCAACCTCCCCCTAGTGACACACCTTCTCTAACAAGGCCTTTGTTGATCCCTTACAAGCTACCTCCCAAAATAATTATCTACGTTTCTTTTGGCTGTGTAAATAATTTTGAAATATGTAAACTGTTCTGAAAACCTTAGTATAGTGTAAAAACATCAAATAAACAATCCTACTAATAGAGAGGCTGAGACAGAAGAATCATTTCAAGACCATTATGTGGTATACTGCAAAACACTGTCAGGTACAAACAGCAGAAAATGTATATGGATTGTACAATATTGGACATATTTCTCCAATTACCAAATTAGAGAACCCACTAACAAATTTCTAATTCCTTATACTTTTGAATTTCAATTGATTAGGATGTGTTGGTAATATTAATTTTTATATTAAGAGATATCAAGAAAAAGAATTGTTACTTCTTGTTATTTTTGTTGTTATAGGTAGAATTATGTTTGTGTGGGTTTGTTGAAAGATTACTTTCTTGCTTCTTCTAGGGTGTAGTTTTGCTCCTTATGTTGGTGTTTTCCATCTATAATCCTTTGTAGGACTGAATTTGTGAAAAAATATTGTGTAAATTTGGTTTTGTCATGGAATATCTTGTTTTCTCCATGTATGGTAATTGAGAGTTTTGCTGGGTATAGTAGTCTGGGCTAGCATTTGTGTTCTCTTAGGATCTCTATGACATCTGCCCAGGATCTTCCATCTTTCACTCTCTCTGGGGAGAAGTCTGGTATAATTGTGATAGGCCTTCCTTTATACATTACTGAACCTTTTTCCCTTACTGCTTTTAAAATTCTTTCTTTGTTTAGTGCATTTGGTGTTTTTATTATTATGTGACAGGAGGAATTTTATTCCTTGGCAACAGAACTGTCATCTCTTAGCTTAGCTACTACAGAGGTAAAATACTTTGGTGATATGAGGGTCACTGAAGTACAGCCTTATTACAATGAACTCCAAATGTCTAAAACTTGTTTTTATTTTGGGCTGGTACCACAGTAAGAGCCAAGTTTTAAGCTCTACTAAAAACAAAACAAACAAACAAAAGACCTTATCTATTTATGTTCATTTAGAAAAAACTAGTAGCAATGTATTATTTTAAAATATACAGTTAATATATTTGGAGTTATTTAAAATTTATATTGAGAAAAACATATGTATTTTCAGTATTGCTGTAGACAAGCATATGTATAAGACTGTTCAACTGATTATTTTTTATCAAATTTTATAATATTCATTTTTATTATTACAATATCTTATAAAGTTTAAAGAATATGACAAAGTAAAAAATAATGAAAGGTAAAAAAAGACATTTAGTATGTATTTTAAAAACAAGCAGAAGAGAGAGAAACCCTGAAACTTGGAACCTTAAATGATAGTTTTTAGCATAATGCTATTCAACTGAAAGTATCAAATCAATTGGAGATCTAAACTAAGAAAGCAGACGGCAAACAAATAAGGACACACAGACAATGAGGGTATCTTTATTTAAAATTCCCTGACTACATCCTAACGCATTAGATGGACTGAAAAATCACTCTGTATCCTGTAAATATAACTAGTGCATGCCAAATAATTTTAATTAAGTAAGTAATTGAAAAATTATAAGCAGATTTCATTTTTTGAAAGCAGATTTTTTAACTTTGGAGGATATTACTTCCCCTGTATTTAAATCTAAAATCGACAAGTTAACATTTTGTAGAACTGTTCAAAAGATTTTCAGGTGTTTTAATTACCTGAACAAAGGCATTTCAACAACTTCCTTGATCCCTGTAAACACAGACAGCAGAGAACTTTAAAATATGTGCCTTAAATCCATCAAAACAAAAGATAACTTTTATAATTAGAATAGTAATGAATTTCTGGACATTTCATACCCTCTGCATATTTATTTTTCATCAGAAATTTCCAGCCATCACTGTACCATGACCTTTTACTGGAAAAGTCATTCTAAAGTATTATTTTTACTATTATGATTTTATGTCTGTGCTGCATTTGATCTAAAAAGCTATTTCAAAGAGCTCTGTGATCTTTTTGTTTGTTTTTTGGTTTGTTTTTTGGTTTGTTTTGTTTTTGCAGGTAAGTTGATTTCTTTTTTTTAAACTTTTATTGCATTATGATGAGAAAAATTACATGATTTCAATTTATCTGAATTTGTTAACATTTAAAACATATTTTAAGTAAATAGAATTAAATCACATTCTTGTTTCCCTTTTATACCCCAACTCCTCTCAGAGACCCCCTTCAATACCTACAATATCTTTTTTGTCATATTCCTTAAAATTTAGACAATATTATAACAATAAAAATGAGTATTATAAAAGTTGTTTGATATAAAACAACAATCAATTTAACAGTCTTATGTAGATGCTTGTCTACAGCAATACTGAAAATACATATATTTACTTCAATATAAATTTTAAATAACTCCAAACATATTAATTGTATATTTCAAACTAATACATCACTACTAGTATTTTCTTAAATGAATATAAATATATAAAGTCTTTTTGTTTGTTTGTTTGTTTGTTTGTTTGTTTGTTTTGTATTTAGTAGAGTTTAAAATCTTGGCTCTTACTGTGATACAAGCCCAAAATAAGAACAATTTTTAGACATTGGATTCCATTGTAATAAGGCTATACTTCAATGACCCTCACATCACCAAAGAATTTTACCTTCCACTGTAGCTAAGCTGAGAGTTGACAGTTCTGCTGTGCAAAGGAATGAATTGTAGGCACGATTTTTGGATACAGACGTTCTGCTATGGTCAAAACTTTGACTTGAGTGAGTGACTTTATTCTCAGCCCACAGAGAACAGGTTATATTCATTTAAGAAATGGTGTGCGTATTAAGATAGTCTATCCATAAAGTCATTCACCAACTGTTTCTATGAACAATGGTTCTGCTTGGAGGGTGGCACAGACATTAGGTGAGGGTAAGAATCTAGTTCATTGACTGTGATGATTTTGAAAAGCATTCATCTCAGAGAAAGAGTAACTTATAAAGTCTTCTTCTTTAAACGATACAAGAGCTAGAAACGTCAAGTAAAGCATTCAGTCTCACTCTTTGTTGTTCTCTTTCATACAAGCCACCTCCCAAGTTAATTGTCTATGTCTCCCTTGGGTATACAAATATTTTCAAAATATATAAACTGTTCTGAAACTCATAGTATAGTGTAAAAACATGAAATAAACAATACTACTAATAGAGAGGCTGAGATAGGAGAAGCAAGATTTCAAGACCATTATGTTGTACACAGCAAGACACTGTCATAAACAAACTGAAAGTGTATATAGATTGTCCAATATTGGACTTATTTCTCCAATTACCAAAGTAGAGAGACCATTGGATGACAATCAACAAATTTCTAATTCCTCATATTTTTGGATTTCAATCAATTAGGATATGTTGGTAATATTAATTTTCATATTAAGATATTAAGAAAAGGTAACTGTCACTTCCTGTTGTTTTTGATGTAAGAGGTGGAATTAGGTTTGTGTGGATTTGTTGAAAGATTACTTTCTTGCTTCTTCCAGGGTGCAGTTTTGCTTCTTATGTTGATGTTTTCCATCTGTTATCCTTTGTAGGGCTGGATTTGTGGAAAAATATTGTGTAAATTTTGTTTCATCATGGAATATATTGTTTTCTCCATCTATGGTAATTCAGACTTTTGCTGGGTATAGTAGCTGGGGCTGGCATTTGTGTTCTTGTAGGGTCTGTATGACATCTGCCCAGGATCTTCTAGCTTTCATAGTCTCTGGTGAGAAGTCTGTCGTAATTCTGATAGGCCTACCTTTATATGTTACTTGCCTTTTTCCCTTACTGCTTTTAAAATTCTTTCTTTGTTTAGTGCATTTGGTGTTTTTATTATGTGATGGGAGGAATTTCTTTTCTCGTCCAGTCTATTTGGAGTTCTGTAGGCTTCTTGTATGCTCGTGGGCATTTCTTTCTTTAGGTTAGGGAAGTATTCTTCTATAATTTTGTTGAAGATATTTACTGGCCCATTACATTGGGAGTCTTCACTCTCTTCTATACCTATTATCCTTAGGTTTGGTCTTCTCATTACCTCCTGGATTTCCTGGTTTTGGGTTAGGAGCTTTTTGCTTTTTGCATTTTCTTTGACTGTTGTGTCAATGTTTTCTATAGTGTCTTCTACCCCTGAGATTCTCTCTTCTATCTCTTGTATTCTGTTGGTAATGTTTGCATCTATGACTCCTGATTTCTTTCCTAGTTTTTGTATCTCCATGGTTGTCTCTGTCTGATTTCTTTACTGTTTCTATTTCCATTTTTAGGTTCTGGATAGTTTTGCTCATTTCCTTCACCTGTTTGATTGTGTTTTACTATAGTTCTCTAGCTATTTACCTGTGTTCTCCTGTATTTCTTTGAGGGTGCTATTTATATCTTTCTTAAAGTTTTGTATCATCATCATGGTAATTGATTTTAGATCTGAATCTTGCTTTTCTGGTGTGATGGTATGTCCAGGACTTTCTATGGTGGGAGAATTGTGTTCTGATGATGCTAAGTAACCTGAGTTTGTGTTGTTTATTTTCTTGTGCTTGCCCCACCCCCCCACCCCTGCCATCTGTTTATCTCTAGTGCTACCTGCCCTTGTTAAATCTGACTGGAGCCTGTCCTTCCTGTGATCCTGGTTGTGTCAGAACTCCTCAGAGTCAAGCTGTCTCTGTGATCCTGTGACCCTGGGCTTGTTAGAGCACCTGGGAGTGCAGAGACTTCCTCTAGGTGTTGTGGGACTGGCTGCAGACCCTGGGTCCAAACTGCTCAGGACACCAGCCCTGAGAGACAGGAGGAACCTGAGCCACTCTGCTGACAGAGTTCCTGTGTGCCTGGTCCTGCTGGTCCCAGTTACTACAGGTGTTGGGACAGATGTTGGATCCTCCTCACCTCTGATCCTGAGAGTGTCAGAGCATCTGGGAGTGGAGCTTCCTCTGGGTGTTGTGGGACTGGCTGCAGAACTTGTGCCCAAGTCCACTCAGGACACCAGCCCAGAGAGACAAGAAGGCAGCTCTGTGATCTTAAACTACATAAATATGGAGTAGTATGACCAATTTAAAGTTGTTTCTCTTAATTAAACAAGAATGTTGTTGCTTATATTATAAGGGAAAAAAAGGAAATTTAAGCTTTTAAAATTCTCACTGAATTGGGCTGCCATTCAGATGATGTCACATCAATTCTTTATAATATGTGCCTGTTTGTCTGTGTGCATATATTAACATATGTACCATATGTGGTATCTATACTTCAAATATACATGATATATAGACCTAGATGAATTGTATATATGTATTTTATAAAATACTACATGTCATAAAATACCTTCTACAAGAAATAATATAAGGTAAAAGATATTTACACATGGAGATTGAGAAAGTAGTATTTCCTAAGAATGTGGAAAACACACATTGCAGTCTATAATAACACAGTCAAATGAAAATAGAGTTAATTCAGTCCTAGCATTTTTGATTAGTTAGTCTTTAAATGACAGTTCACTTAAGGAAGGTCTATTCATTGCTTAGCAAACAGCTTCATTGGCACTTCTTAAAAGCATGCTTTTGACTCCTATTTGTCACACAACAGAGCTGGCCATGAACTGCCTGGCTCTAAATTCCATAGTCTTTGTTCTGTAAAGATCAATGCTATGTTAGAAGCCTAGTTTGTGTGCTTGAGAGGAGAATGTTGGCATGTTTTCTTGTGGTCTATTCTGGTAAAACTGCTACAGTTCCCTTCATTTTGCTTTTTTCTTTTAAAAACATACAAATTCAGCAAATATCTAAAGTAAAAATCAAAAGCAATCATCTTAAAGAGTTTCCAGTTTCTTTGTCATTTATCTTCCTCTTATACAGGATGTATTTTTATTAGATACTTTCTTTATTTACATTTCAAAAGTTATTCACTTTCGAAGTCCCCACCCCTAAGGAAGCCCCCTATCCCATCCTCCCTCCCCATGCTTTTATGAGGATGTTCCCTCACCTACCCACCCACTCCAGGTTCCCTACCCTTGCATTCCCCTACATTGGGGCATCAAGCCTTCACAGAACCAAGGGCCTCTTCTCCCATTGAGAGGCCATGCTCTGCTGCATATGGGGCTGGAGTCACGTGTCTGTCCCTCCATCTGTACTCCTTGATTGGTAGTTTAGTTCTGGGAACTCTGGGGAGTCTGGTTGGTTGATATTGTTGTTCTTCCTATGGGTTGGAAACCCCTTCAGCATTTTCAGTGCTTTCTCTATCTCCTCCATTGGGTACCCCATGCTCAGTCCAATGGTTGGTTGTGAGCATCTGCCTCTGTATTTTTAAGTCTCTGCCACAGCCTCTCAGGAGATAGCTATATTAGGCTCCTATCAGCATGCTCTTCTTGGAATCTACAATAGTGTCTGTGTTTGGTGACTGTATACGGGATGGATCCCAAGGTAGGGCAGTCTCTGGATGATCTTTTCTTCAGTCTCTGCTCTACACTTTGTCTCCATGTTTGCTCCTTTGAGAATTTTTTCCCCTTCTAAGAAGGACCAAAGCACCCACACTTTGGTCTTCCTTCTTTTTGAGCTTCATGTGGTCTATGAATTGTATCTTGGGTATTCCAAGCTTTTGAACTAATATCTACTTATCAGTGAGTGCAGATATGTGTGTTCTTTTGTGAACACAGGATGATACTTTCTAGTTCCATCCATTTGCCTAAGAATTTCATGAATTCATTGTTTTTAATATCTGAATATGAGTGAAACTGGCCTGCAGTCTGACCTCTGGTCTGAAGAGACCCACAGACCCTAGTGAGACTGCAGGCCAGTCAGAGATAACAGAAAGGTCTTCTGGTTTAATT
>JADRCD010213430.1:0-10134 GCA_019843815.1 Montemys delectorum
AAAGTTATCTCTGACCTGTCTTTACTTTTTAGCATATGTGCTACACCTGCTTGTTACAAACTACAATATTTGCCTTGTTTTAATTTGTCGTAGAATCTACGGTGTATGATGGAGTAGTCATGAGTACATGCACGCACGCACACACACACACCCACACACACACACACACACACACACACACACTCATGCAGCTGACTTAAGTCACTGACACTGAATGCAAAGTGGAAATGCCTGAAGAGGCAAGCTCTGCCCCAGCAACGCTTGTCGTTCACACAGCACACAGAATAAAGGACGTGACAAGGGGGTAGAAGTGTTGATTCAAAGAAAAAAGTGTTTCCACATGTATAAATGTGTGCATGTGTGTGTGTATGTGTGCATGAGCCTATGTGTGTGTATGTATATGTGTGAGTGTGTATGTGTGTGTGTGTGTCAAACTATTGTTCATGAACACTTTGCATTGACTATATGCATCCTGGGCAAAAGAGTTTCTCATAAATTAAGAATGTGTGTTCAAGGGAGGCCAAAACTATCAACATAGAAAGAACATGTGATCACAAAATAAATTCCATGCCTAAATCATTTATTGCATCTATAAAGGAGTATATTTCATTCAGAACATTTATTTACAAATAAAGATCCTGTCTAATCTTTCACTGTTTCTAGCAGGACCACTCTTTTGAGTCTGTTCCTTGAGAATATTCAATTTAGCAACAAAGTTGTCAGATGTGGTCTGACGTTGATTTTAAAAGCTGATAAACTACTAAGTTGATATTTATTCTCTTTTCTGCATATTATCCTCTAGCCCAACCTTAATTACCATTCTAATTACTCCTCTCTTTTCCATAATTTAGATAGATAAAACACTGAGGGAGCAGTAAGTCAAACATTTTAGTGAATAAAATGTAAAAAAAAAAATCATTCTAATTTACATGTATATGAATAAAGGAATAGTCACATACACATAGAAATTAAAATCACCCATGAGATATCTCTTCCCTAAAATGACTGTCTTGCAAGCAGGAGCACATGAGTTTAAATTCCCTGAACCCCTGTGAAAGTGGGGCATCATTCTGTACTCCCAGGGCTGAGGGAAGCAGAGAAAGGTGAATAACCAAAGCTTACACATACGAGCACACACACCTTCATATATATGTGCACACATTAATGCTAATATGAATACATTTGACACACAAACACACACATGTATAGGCACACACATATGCACAAATAAAATAATACCTTTTTGTTCAGACTACTAACTTCTGCATAGTATGCAGTTTTTCAGATGTGCATACGATGTGTCTTGATTTCCATAGATTTTGTTTTTCACCTTGCCATTTGCCATTAATTTAGTGTACTGTTAACTACTGTCACACATAAAAAGTATTTTCCTACAATCAGTGTGCATTTCTGTATGTTGTTCATAGATATTTAAAAAGAAATGGGTTTACTAAATGAGTGTGAAAACTTTTTTGAACAAAATTGTCAGCACTAAAATTCTAAACATATAAGATACACTAAGTGCCCTCAGCAGGCCGTGTGTGTGTGTGTGTGTGTGTGTGTGTGTGTGTGTTTATAATACATACATACACATGTATACATGTACATGTGTATGAGTGTGTATAGTGTGTATATGTATGTGTATGCATGTATGTAAGTATACACATGTACACACTGATGTGTGACAATAGTAATCAAAGAAAAAGGAACTGTCAATTTAAGAGAATATAGGGAAAACATGGGAAGATTTCAAGGTGGGGGCATGAGAGGGTTGGAGGGAGGAAAGGAATGGGGAGTGATGTGGATGAATTTTAATTTTTAAAAATTACATTTCAAAGTGCCAACTTAATTCATTGGTGCAACAACCAAGCTTCTGTTTACAGATAGACAGGCTAATTTAGAGCTCTGTTCACACTCTGCATAAAGATTAACTCAGGATGTACTACAAACCTAATAAGACTAAATCCAGAAAGGAATTTGAAGAAAGCATAAGAGAAAATATTTTGACTTTCAATTAAGCAACAACTTGGAATGCACACACAAAAAAGAGGAAAACATTAAAAGAAAAACAAAACTGATTAATTCCATCAAAGCTAAAACTCTGTTCTTTGGATAACACCGTTCAAAAAATAACAGCAAACTTGAAAGTTAACCAAAACAAAGAAAACAAAACAAAACACACCAAAACACAATAAGGCATATTTCCGATGCAAAAAAAAAAAATGCTCAAAAAATGTCTAAAAATAGTAAATCAGCTACCACTCTCTATAACAGGCAAATACTTGAGCAGCCTCTTCACTGAACATGCAAGAAATGGAAAAGATGAATAATCCCTCTGTTGTTAAGGAAATGAGAGTCAAAAGTCACCACTAGTTCACTGGTGATTCTGCTACACAAGAGCTTACTTAATCCCCTGGCAATGCCAGCTGCTTGCCCCCCTCCTATCTCTCTGTCCCTCCCTCCCTTCTTCCTTCTGTCCCCCCTCCACATATCTCTCTCTGTTCCCACATGTTCCTGGCTAGTCTCTCAACTTTTACCTCCTCTGTCCTCTCCTCTCTGCTTCTCTGCCCTCATGGCTCTGCCCCTTCTCCAGGCCCTCACTCCCCTCCCTTCCCCCAAATAAACCTCCTTTATGCTAGGTCTGTTGCATGGCATGATTTCTCAAGCCCTTGACATGGGCCCTCCAGGTACCCCTCTTGCGGGCATTATATTTCATAACAGTTATAATCATCAACCCTGTGGGGTAGAAAATATTGAAAGAAAGGTACCAAGTAAGAAATGAGTGATACATTTGGACAGTTTTGTATTAATGTTGAAAATACAAAGTGTCAACCTACTTTGGAAAAGAGATCTTTCCATTTTTTTAAGTTGAATATGTCCACCAATAACCAAACACTTCTAAATAAAACACACTTAATAAAGATAGGCCTGGTGACAAAGTCCTGCATTTCCAACAAACCTCATGAGCTCCATGCCTAATTGTAGAGCTATTGACAGTTGATAGATGCTGGGGAGGGAGACTCAGTTTTCATTCAGGATGTGGCCCCTGGTAGATCTACCAATGTCTTAGTTAGGGTTTCTATTCTTGCACAAACATGACCAAGAAGCAAGTTGGGGAGGAAAGGGTTTATTCAACTTCCACTCCTACATTGCTGTTCATCACCAAAGAAAGTCAGGACTGGAACTCAAGTCAGGAAGCAGGAGCTAATGCAAGACCATTGGGGGATGTGACTTATTGGCTTGCTTCCCCTGGCTTGTTAACTTGCTTTCTTATAGAACCCCAAACTACCAGCCCAAGGATGGCACCATCCACAATGGGCTGGGCCCTCCCACCCTTGATCACTAATTGAGAAAATGCCTTACAACTAGATCTTATGGAGGCATTTCCTCAAGGGAGGATCCTTTCTCTGTGATAACTCCAGCTTGTGTCACGTTGACACACATAACCAGCTAGGACAGCCACCAAGAGGATTTTGAGTTGAAGGCTAGCCTGGTATTACAAGTTGCATGTCTATCTCAAGGTGGGGTGTTGGGTCAGAAAAAAAATTAAGAGAAAGCTTTGTGATTGCATCAATACTTCTATATAAATATCCACAGTAATTGTATTCATAATAAGCAAAATCCCGAGACAGCTGAGCAATCTACCATCTGGTGAATGAATAAAGAAACTTTAGCGCATGTAGTAGACTTCTGTTTAGTAATAAAAAGAAGCAGGATATTGGTCTATAGTCTCAACAGTGATGAATTCTCATAATACCATTATACCAAGTAAAAGCGCTAACTGAAAGACTATTCTCTAGGCTTATAGATACCTAGAACAGGTGATAAATGTGGAATGAGTAGGTGCCACATTCTAAGGGAACAGAAAACACAGCCTGCAGAGGGCCAAGGGAACTTGTAAAAATTCTCGGGATTGCTTTCACATGAAGATAGATGGACCTTATGATACCACTGCAGTTCACTTCCTCAACTTTATTTACCCAAAGCCCAAGAGAGAAAAGAAGGATAACTCTCTTAGAGTTACCACAGAGTGTATTCATTATCTTAAAAGCTACAGTGTAAGGAAAATAACTTTATATTACTTTAATAGCTTGATGAATGCATAATATTTTGTCACACAGACAAAAATATGTTATCTAAAATGCATTCAATGTTCTGTGTTTATAAAATATGCCATAGTGCTATTTTACTAAATCATTCTGAAGAAGTCATAAATGTAAGGAGTTTGAAGCCCTTCCTGTATATTGACAAATGTCCCTCTGCAAGGCTTTTACTGCATTCTTGAGATATATAAGAATATATATTGGTTGCAAAGAATAGTGTATGTTGTTTAAATGGTGTATACTGTTTCTTTTACTGCTACTAATATAAGCATTTTCTAAATATTGATTGACCAGCTTGCAGTTTTTGTGTTTTGAATATTTGGTTATTATTATTTGTCCTTGTCTCCCTGAAAATTGATTTTATATTACTTATATGATATTTTGTTACATTTATATAAAGTCTAAATTGTTTTTCTCAAGAAAAGTTTTAGGAGAGACTTTTAGTGTTGTGAGAATTATCAAAATAAAAATATATAATAGGTCATATATAATGTACATATTTCATATATGTATTCTTTAAATTGTCATAGAAAAACTTGATCAGTGAAAAAACATTTATTTAAATTTTTTCATTTTAATCTTATTTTTTCTTTTATTGAAAATGGATGTTTTCATAGAATATATTCTGATTATAGCTTCTCCTCTCCTTGTTCCTCCTAATTCCTATATTTGAAGGCATTTGCTTTGATTAAAAAAAATATGCCTATTGAAAGTATTGTGTAGGATGGAAAATGGAACATGTCATTTGTAAATGGCAAGGGGGGACTCCTACCAACTAGATACTGATGTTTTTAAGAGATAGGGCAAGGATGTTAGCTATAAATTAGGTCCCAGGGCAGACAAAAAAAGGGTTTGTTTGAAAACTTAGACTGAACACTAAACTTTTAAATTATAATTTCAAAACATGAGATTCAGGGTGTGCACATATTGTAGTTTTGCTAGAGAGATGGCTTGGTGGTTATGAGCACTAATTACTCTTCCAGAGGATAGGTTTAATTCCCAACACCCACATGGTGGATCATATCCATCTGTAACTCCAGTTCTGGGAGAATCTGATGCCCCCTGTTAGCTGCTGTTGGCAGCAGCCATACAAGCAGTGCTTTGAGATCCATGTAGGTAAAACATTCATATACCTAAAATATGCCTTAATATTTGTTTCAGGCCAATGAGTCGTATAACAGATATTCCAAACAATTCTATTCCAAGCGATTTCTCTTGTATGTTTGTATTTTCTGTTTTTGTACTCTGCTGTGTCTGATGACTTTGGTCCACAGATATTTTTTTTAATTTAGATTAATGTAAATAAATGACTCAAAAGACCGCCTTCAGCTTTGTTTTAGGATATTGACTTTGAAGTCATAAAACTCAAGAAAGAAAAGAGTTACCAAACAATTCACTCAAATGGTCTTAATCGCTACAGAAAGACTATGATATGCAATTCCCAAAAGATATATGTATAACCCAAAATTATAAATCTATAATTTAAAACATTACTTTTATGGCCTACCTAAAGAAACTATAGCTCTTTGTTAAAAGCAACTTCTGGTTTCCAATTTTAGCCATACTTGCTTTTTTTCTCCCAACTTGATCCCTGAGTTGCCAAAATTGATATTTTCTCTATACTTCCCATTCTAGCTCCAGGAATCTTTGAGTCAGGTCATCAGATGCAATCATTGACTAGGATGTTATTTCTGAGAAAGGCCCTTGTGAGCCACAACAGTTTCTAATTGAGTCTGTATCAAATCTTGGAAGTTTCTGTTTTACAGTTTGTTTGAAACTTGGTAAACCTAAATTCTATGACAGCAACTTAAATTCTGTCCTCCATGGTAAGAGTGGGTATCCAGTCTTAGGTCTGGCAATGTCTTAGTTATGATTGACAGTGAGCACTGTACTAGTACTGGAAGTATCTTGGGGTTGGGAAGGTAGCTCTCAGATGGTCAAATGCCTGAAGACCCAGGTTTGAACCGCAGAATCCAAGTTAAAAGGCCAGATATGGATCCTGCATACATAGCCCAAGCATCAGGGAGGAGGAGACAGTGAGGTCTCCAAGACTCACTTGCTGGCTAGTCTACCCTGATGGGTAAACTCCAGACCAACGAGAGAGCTTTGTAGCAAAAAGCAAGGTGGGTGACAGAGATAGCTCAGTAGTCAACAAAGCTTTTGTTGACAGCAGCAATTTGGATTCCAGCAGCTAAATCAACTCTAGCTTCTGGCCCGTGAAGCACTGTTCATATGTCCTCACACTCACACATACACACATACACATGAATAAAATGGTGTGTGTGTGTGTGTGTGTATATATATATATAATATTATATATAATATTATACTTAAAAATCCAGGGCGGATGGCATATGATGAACCACATCTACCTAAGATCATCCTTTGGCTTACATATGTATGCATACATGCGTGTACACACAAACATGCGCACGTGCACATGCACACACACACACACACACACACACACACACACACATACACACACACCTGAAAAAAAATCCCTGAAAACTAAAAGAATCCTTATTATTTGACTCTGTAAGTATTTAGTCCTGGACCAGTGCTTGAGGAGCCCTCCCTCTAAAGGGAAAGGATTTCCCATTGAGCAGCTGCATTAGTGGCAGAGTGCCCTTTCTCCTCCTAGGGTTTTGCCTGTGCTGTGCTGAGCCAAACTAGACTCTGTTCCTGTTTACCCTAATGCTGTTACATTCTCTGGAGCCCTGAGCCTGCAGCATATTGACTCTTAAAGCTGACAGTAATGCTTGTTCTATTCATTGGGGACTTTCAGCAAGATGCTGCCTAAATGTTACTCCCTCAAGAGTGAGATGGTAGATTTTATTTGCCTACATTTATACAATGTAGAAAACAAATCAGAAAATAATATATAGCTGAGAAAAAAAATAACAGCCATCTTTTCCAGGGTAGACAGAGTGTCATGAGGAGGGAACTCAGCTGAGGAGATGAGATGTTCCAGTAGTCTGCCAGGAAGTAGGACTAAACGTAAAAAATGTTAGTGAAAATGTTATGTGCATAGCAACCTTATTTTAAATGCCTTCTAAATATTATTTATGAGAAATAGTTTGAGAACAGAAAGTTTGTCATTCCTGGTGAAGATTAAGCAGGTTGAGTTTTTACAGAAATGAAGATATTTAAGTTAATAGTCTCTGAAATGCTATAAACACTTTGACGTGCTAGCATCATTCCACGTTCACCATGGCTGTTATCTAAGGGAGTGGACAGTGAGGCAGGCTCAAGGAGTAGAACCTTTTACTAAATAAGCTTGGTGACCTAACTTCAATCTCTGCGATCCACTCAAAGATGGAAGGGGGGGTGGATACTCCACAGGGTTGCCCTCTGCTCTCCACATGCTAGCTGTGGCTCGTGTCCCATACATGCATCATGTGTCCCTATACACACCATAAAAAAGGTTAAAACCAAAACCTGGGCTGCTGCCACTGCCAAAGTGGGCATTCCAGTAGCATTAGGAAGTCAGGAAGTGGGTACAAGAATTTATGGATACAAGAATAGCTGTGGTAAGTTAAGCATTCAAGAGTGGTCCCCTGAGTTGCTTGTGTTTATGTAACACTGGGGTTTAGGATAGAGTTGACTAACACAACTAATGAAAATATGTTTGTATCTCACTCCCAAGACCCAAATAATGTTTGCTGAAGATATATAGCCCTTGGTTTTGAGGAGCAAGGAGATAAGTTAAAAAGGAATATTAAAGATACTTAAGGACATGAATTATGTGAAGTCATAATTTCTCAGGGCTGCCATGATGGGTCTTTGCTAATTTTAACCATTTCTTCTACTCCTCTAGTTTCATATGTGGAGAAATGCTTCCTTCTGGTTAGGGATATTACATTGGGTTCCACAAATGCTGAGTGAGCATAAGATGCTCTTGTGTCAATTTCCCTGTTGGATCAGGGTTTCTATCTAAGTGAGGAGTTCAGGCTAAAGGCATGGTCACAAAAGCAAATAAGAATACTGCCACTTTGCTTCCCAAACTTAGAGTATCATTTTGGGGAAAGGACACATGAATGTACTTAAGGATTAAGTGCTGATAAAGACCTTGCAAAATTCTAATTGTTTTACCCAGAGATGACCTAGGGTACAGATTTGTGTAGTGGCTAGGCTAGACCATTGGTCTCTGGTTCTCCTTCCTTCCTTCCTTCCTTCCTTCCTTCCTTCCTTCCTTCCTTCCTTCCTATCTTACTTCCTTCCTCTCTTTCTCTCTTTCTATCTTTATTTGTTAAGAATCTGCTTTGGTTGAGAAGTTTCAAATTGGAAGAATAAGACCTCACATTATGGTTTCATATCAAAACTACTTTTCTGATACTGGTGAACTCTGCTGTTGTGAGCCTACCTCAAATTTGAAAGGCTGCCCAAATGCAAGCTAGACAAGGATAACATCAATAGGCCTTCCGAAGTGGGTGGGGGAAAAGCCCAGGAGGTCTGGAACCTACACAATGAACTAAAGGCAACTGAAAAAAACTGGTACTGGCAACTTTGGTCTTCTCCAGAAGAGAGCAGTACAATAGGTTGTCCAGTGCCCAGTGGCCATCCTTGAAAATATACATGCAAATAATATTATATGGACTGAGAAAGTTATATTTAGGAATACATGTGCACCTAAATATATATATGTGCATGCAGTAACAATTAATGTAAGAAGAGGACGTGAATTTGAAAGAGAACAGGGAGAGGTATATGGGAGGGTTTGGGGGAAGAAAGGAAAGGGAGAACTCTAATTATATATATGACAGATGATAGATAGATGATAGATAGACAGATAGGATGGATGGATGGATGGATGGATGGATGGATGGATGGATGGATGGATGGATATAGAGAGCAAACACTAATGTTAGGCTTGTATCATCTACCCTCCAATACTTCAGTGTGAAATTTGGCCACTGCTTTGTTCCTTACTTCTTTGCTACTCCTCAGCCTCCCTAGTGTAGGGCACCTGTGCTCCAGATCCACTATCTAGGGTGTGGTCCTAGAACTGGTACACCGTCTACTTGCACACTCTTGGTCCCTTCCATATTGCTTTGTCACTCAGATTCTGGGCTCTAGGTTAGGGAAGAGAAAGGAGTCTCCTATGGTATCCAGGGTATGTCTGAATGCATTGGGGATTTTTCCTTGATTCTCTTACCCACACTGAGCAACCTTCAGCTCCCTCTGGGGGTAAAGCCAGCTGCCTTCTCCTGGGACTTTGATAGCAGCTATTTAGAAGTCTCTAGCTCTCAGGAGCTTGACATTTTCAAAGAGCTCTGCTGTGAAACATTCGTCTTATTCCCAAACACTGGAGTACAGTCACCGGCACTCTTTGTACTTCTCATTTCTCCAGTGACAATGGGATTAGGCCATCCTCTTTGTCTGGGATGAGGTTTACCTATGTAGTGCAGGCTAGCCTTGAATTTTCTTGTCCTTAGCTTCCCAAATACTAGGAGCACAGCCATCTACTAGTATTAAGTCTACTAAGACATTCATCTGTCCCGAGGTGGATAGAGTTGTGAGGCCCACTCATCTTATGGGAAGTGAACATAAGAAACATCTCCTGGACATCCCTGCTTCCTCTGGAAGTCTCTTCCTTCTGGGATCCTTCTCCCTCTTCATTACCTCACTCTGACAAAGGCCAGAACTTATCCGACATCTTCTGTATTTATTAATAGAGAGAATAGTTGCTGCTTTGGCCTTGGCCTTGGATATTTTAGTTTCCCCCCCCCCCCAAGGGAATATCCTTGTGATGCGTTTAACCCTGAGAAAAGAATGAAGACTGGCACCTCACTTTTGCAGCACTGTTGAAATATATTGTGGGTCTGGAGATAATGGTATAACTCCTTTGAAACAGAGGCCAAAAAAAGTTAAGACATTTGTCCAAGGTCAATTTGTCCAAGTGCAGAGCCTGAATTTAAATCTAGGCAGGCTAGTGACGAAGGCTATTCTCTCAGTCCTGCATGTATATGCATACACATACAAACACACACACACACACACACACACACACACACACACACACACACAC
>JADRCD010213431.1:0-23941 GCA_019843815.1 Montemys delectorum
TGAGTTCAAATCCCAGCAACCACATGTGGCTCACAACCATCCGTAATGAGATCTGATGCCCTCTTCTGGTGTGTCTGAAGACAGCTACATTGTACTTACATATAACAATAAATAAATCTTTAAAAAAAAAAAAAAAAGATGGGAGAAGAGAAAGCTTAGATGACCTCTGTACTCATTGTCTCCTCACTGTCACAAAATACCTGAGGAAAGTGACTTAAAGAAGGAAGAGAGAGGCAGGCAGATTTCTGAGTTCGAGGCCAGCCTGGTCTACAGAGTGAGTTCCAGGTCAGCCAGGGCTATATAGAGAAACCCTGTCTCGAAAAACAAAACAAAAAGAAGGAAGGGTTACTTTTGGCTCACAGTTCAAGGATGTAGCCCAGCACAGCAGGGAGGTCAAGGCAGCAAGGGTGTGAGGCAGCTGCTCATGTCACGTCTGCAGTCAGGAAGTGGGAGATGGATGTCACAGACAGGAGCAGGGAAGGTGGATGCTAGGGCTCAGTTCACTTTTTTCTCTCAGCTCATGGTAGCAGCACATGAGAGAATGACACCCATATTTGGGGTGGGTCCTACTTCCTCAAGTAGCCCAATCTAGGAACTTCTGAGAATGCCCATGCTTGTCTATGAGGTGACTGACTATCCAATCAAGTTGACAATATTATTAACTCTGGAATCTCTGTATTAGTCAGGGCTCTCTAGAAGACCCGGGTGGATGAAATGTGTGGACATAAAAGGAGATCTATTGAAGCCGGGCAGTGGTGGCGCACACTTTTAATTCCAGCACTTGGGAGGCAGAGACAGGTGGATTTCTGAGTTCAAGGCCAGCCTGGTCTACAGAGTGAGTTCCCGGACAGCCAGGGCTACACAGAGAAACCTTTTCTCAGAAAAAAAAAAAAAAAAGGAGATCCATTGGATTGTCTTACATAATACAGTCTGGGCCATCCACCCAAGGCTGTCTGCTGGCTGAAGAGGCTGGAAATCTAGTAATTGCTCAGTCCACAAGGCTACATCCATCAGTCGTCCCTGGAGGACTGGAAAACCCCAGAGAGCTACTGGTGTTCAGTGCGTGTTTGAAAGCAAAAGGTCTGACATCGGCAGAGGTTGGCAGCTGCGGTGACAGTGGCAGCATAGACACGCACACTCTACACCAAGAAGGGAAGCCAGGCAGGTGACCCTACATTGCTTTACTTTTTCCTTCCTTATATCTAGGAAGCCGGGTCCCTGACTTAGTTGGTCTTCTCTTGAGCAGCCTCACAGACAGGCCCAGATTTGGGCCTCTTCATTGATTCCAGATCCCGCCAGGGTGACAAGACCAACAGCCTTGTAAGTGAACTTCCTGAAATGTCATCTGGAAAACCCTGACACTCAGATGTCACATGGATAAAATGCTGGGGCTGGGCTAGAGCTCAGAGATTGTACGCTTGCCACAAAGATGAGAATTTGAGTTGGGATCCGCAGAGCCCACAACCATGTTGGTGGGTGTAGCCGCCTGTCTGGATTTCTAGTCTTGGAGAGAGGACATGGGGAAGCCCCAGAGCAAGCTGGCTAGCATGATTCGTCATACCTGAGAGTTCTGAGTTTGATTGACAGTCCCTGTCTCAATGACTAAGGCTTGGAAAAGCAATGGAGGATGACTCCCAGCATCAAGCTCGATCCTCATCATGTATGCACACACAGGTGCACCCAAACACAGATGAAAATGGAAAGGGGAAGAGGCCATCTGGTACGTCATACATTAGTATGATTTCTCATAGTGCTGTGCTTTCAGTTTGTGCTGACTAGCTTTTCATCCCTGTGGCACAAGCTAGGGTCGTCTGCAAGGAGGGAACCTCAGTTGAGAAAATGCCACCATAAATTGCATAGAGGCAAGTTTCTAGGAGGTTTTCACGATTAGTGATTCATGAAGAGAGCCCAGCCCACTGTGGGTAATGTCACCCCTGGGCAAGTGGTGCTGGGGTGTGTTAAAAAGCAAGTGGAGCAAGCCAAGGGGAGCAAGCCAGTAAGCACCATTTCTTCATGTTCTCTGCTCCAGTTCCTACCTCCAGGTTCCTGCTTGAGAGCCTGCCCTGACTTCCCTCAGTGACAGGTCGTGACCTGGAAGTGTTAAGATGAACTAAACCCTTTCCAGCCAGGGTTGCTTTTGGTCATGTTCTTTATCACAGCAACAGGAAGGAAAACTAGGACACAGTTACATGCTTATGCTATGTGGTGGTTTGAATAAAAATGGCCCCACAGACCTGTAGAAAGTGGCACTATTAGGAGGTGTGGTTTTGATGGAGAAGGTGTGGCCTTGCTGGAGGAAGCGTGTCACTGAGGGTGGGCTTTGAGGTGTTAGGTGGTCAAGCCAGGCCCAGTGTACCTTTATTCCTGCTGCCTGCCCATCCAGCTGTAGAACTCTCAGCTCCTCTCCAGATTATGTCTGCCTGCATGCTACCACACTTCCCACCCTGATAATACTGGACTAAACCTCTAAACTCTAAACCAGCCCCAATTAAGTGCCTTACTTTATGAGAGCTGTTGAGGTCATGGTATCTCTTCTCAGAAACAGAAACCCTAACTAAGACAGGCTGTCAATAATCCTCCATATTGTCCCCTCACAGTCTACAAGTAATCAAATTTAAAGGGAAGAGTGTCCTGTTCTGTGCTCTTGCCAGCAGCCTCTTGCCCTCTGAACAAGTGACATGTGCTGCTTTAAAGTGGGCCCCTCAGACTCCTTAAGCTCTATGTGCACTGTAACTCAGGCCTGTGGTAACCTCTTTTCCCTAAAGAGTCTGCTATGTGTGGATGTAGTTGAGCGAGCCCCAGCATCTGTCCTAGGTGAGTCCCATCTGTGGCCTTCCTCCGACAGGGTGGGCTCTCTGCCCCCAGCACCTACATAACCTTGACTAGATGCTTGTCACAAGCGCAGAATCTCAAGCTTACCCAGGTCTGCTGAGATGCACCTGGGTCCTAATAACACTCCCAGAGAACATGAAGCCCTAACCTGAATCCTTTGCTCAGAAAATTTAGCTTCACCTAGTGCTGTTTGCACTAGTGGACACTGGGGGGCACCAGAGCTAGGTGAAAACAGATGCTTTTCCTCCTAGACCCCAGTACAGGAGCCTCTATCCACCTCAAAAAAAAAAAAAAAAAAAAAAAAGGTCTTTCATTAGAAAAGTCCTTGTAATGAGCATGTGAGCATGCCAATCAAAAGTAAGAGGCTAGTTCCCACTGTGGAAACCCTGGGGCACAGGCCAACATGCTAGGCCCAGGGCCTCAGACCTTGAACCTCAGATATTTGTGCTGTTTCCACTGCAGCCAAGTCCCGCCTATGTCTGGGCTGAGTATCTCCATGCACGATATATGGACATTTGGGCTGCAAGATTCCCAGGGTCCCTCTGGTTCCAAAGCTCAGGCTCAGACTGCTGGGGTCATTTTTCTGCAGCCTTCCATGCTAGGCCCCAGAACTTCCCAAGGAAACGAAAGCAGGCTCCACACCCTTATGTCCACGAATAGAACATACTTCTAGCCTGTGGTCTGCTCTAGGAGACCTGAAGCTTGCTGAAATGGGGGTTCTGCCCCACCTAGGTATGAAGGTTTCCAAATACTCAGAGGCAAATGCCACTTTGGTCTCTTTGCTACACAGACTCCAGGGCCTCAGTAGGGAAGCATAGAATGAAGCAGGAAACCTTTCTAGCTATTCAAAAATGGTGGAATTGAGGCCCAGGGAAGGAAACAGCTGTACCCTTAGTCTTCATGGGACCGTCACTGGTAGAACAAGGAATGGAACCCAATTGTCTAAAAAGCTAGGAGCAGCCCCCCGGTGTTGTTGCTTCCCTTGGGCCACTGGTCTCTGGCAGTTGGCACTCATGAACTCTCCCAGGAGCAGCTGCCAGGGCCATGCTCTGGGCCTTGCCCGCAGAAGAAAACCAGAATGCAGGGGCTGCCTCGTAATAGGCTCCTGTTCTTGTGAAAGGCAGGCAGACAGCATCCTGTGAGTGAGCCTGTGGCACCCAGCAGGGCAGGGAAGAGGACAGGTAAGGCCCTGTGTGGGGATCAGGGAAAACCTCAGGAGCTGACTCATGTGTTAGAAACTTGAAATTTGTGGACAGCTGTATGGGCTTAGGAAACAGTACCCAGGCAGAAACAGCAGGTGCAAAGGTCATGCGATGGGCTCATTGTAAGAAACGACAATCTTCATTCATAATAAGAGCTATGAAGGATGGGGATTCAGAGTAGTGAAAGTGAAGCCATTTATTTGATGGCTTTGCAAAGCCAGGTGCCTCAAAAAATGAATGTGGGGGAAGGGGGAACCAAGATGGCTCCTCACCAAAGGCCCTGGCCACCAAACCCTTTTGTGGGTCTGTGAAAGCTCTGCTTGGTGGCAGAGAAACGAACTGCAGGAAGCAAGAGGGAACTGGTTCAGGACGACTTAGTTGGTTCAAACTTCTGAAGTCTGAACCCAAGCAGTTTATTTTTGACATATTTAAACACAGATATGTAGGGATAATCTCTTTTTTGATGTTGTTGTGTTTTGTTTTGTTTTTTTCAAGACAGGGTTTCTCTGTATAGCCCTGGCTGTCCTGGAACCCACTCTGTAGACCAGGCTGGCTTCAAACTCAGAAATCTGCCTGACACTGCCTCCCAAGTGCTGGGATTAAAGGTGTGTGCCACCACCTCCCAGCAGGTATAATCTCTTATGCACTGTGTAAGAGCATCACCTGTCAATAAAATGCTGAACAGCCTATGGCAAAGCAGGAGAGAATAGAAGGCGAGGCATCTGGCAGAGAGAATGGAATGCTAGGAAAGTCAGACACTTCACCACCGAGACTGGGAAATCGGACATATGAAACTGAGGAGGACACAGAAAAGAACAAATGGTTACAATTCAAATCTTAGAAAAAGATTTCCTAACCGGGCAGTAGTGGTGCATGCCTTTAATCCCAGCACTTGGGAGGCAAAGGCAGGTGGATTTCTGAGTTTGAGGCCAGCCTGGTCTACAGAGTGAGTTCCAGGACAGCCAGGGCTATATAGAAAAAACAAAACAAAACAAAAAAATTTCAAGTACCTGTGACCTCTTTCCCAAGCATGGGTTCTATGGACTGAGAAGCAGTCTAAGGAGGAGGGTTTGTAATAAGCACAATAGTAAAGCTCTTCTGCAGAGTGCATGGGACCTTCTTCCTAAGATTGGGTTATTCAGGTGAGACCTGGATCTACAGGCAGTAAAAGATGACCAGGCTAATAATCAACGTCCCTCCCAGCCTTCTGGATGGAAAACAGGTTATGTACAACCCTTCCACTGAAGAACAGAAGCTTGAATGTTTAACCATTTTGGTTTCTCTGTTGCTATATGTAAACATGGGTGCCTGTGTCCTTACACACACACTTTTAAAAATTAAAATAAAATTTAACAGTCTAGAAACTACATCAGAAAACCCTTAGACCTGATAAACACAGTTAATAAAGTAGGTGCAAAAATCTACATTAAAAAACCAACAATCTTTAGGAATAGCAATAATGGACACGTTGACAAAAATAACAGGAGGACGCTCCCATTCACAATAGTCTCAAAAAGTTACCTACCCAGGAATAACCTAACCAAGAGCTGTGTGAGCTTTATAATTAAAATTTTAGACCCTGAAAGAAAGAACTGCAAAAGCTCCTACACGATGGGAAGACTTCTCATGTTCACATATGGACCAGCAGAATTAATATTGTGAAATGGCTATATCAGAAAGCCGCACTCAGTTTCAATATTATCCATCAAAATTCCAATGTCATTCTGTAACCAAATAGAACCAAAAAATGACCATAAAATTCAAGTGGAAACACCCAAAATTCTGAATAGCCAAAGCAATTCTGAGTGAAAAGAGCAGCTCTGGGGTATCTCACTATCTACGCTCAAGTTACACTACAGAGCCACAGCAACAGAAATACCTCAGAGCTGTCACAAACACACACGCAGACCAACAGATGCAGGACCTGAACAAACCCACCAAACTGCAGCCACCTGGTGTTTGAGGAAGGGTCCAAAAACATACACTGAAGAAAAGACAGACTCCTCAACACACGTGGGGGGGAAACCGGAGATCCACAGGGATGGGAAGAAACCAGAACCCCGCCTTTTGCCCTGTGCAAAAATCAACTTCAAATGGATCAGCAACCTTACTGTAAGAGCTCCAACTTTGAAGCTGTAAAAAAAAAAAAAAAAAGAAAAAAAGAAAGAAAAAAAAAGGAAAGGAAAATATTTTAAGATTTTGGCACTGGCAAAGACCTTCTGAAAAGGCCTCCGAATGCCTAAGGAATAATAGCAGGAGCTGACAACAGGATCACGGGAACTTTAAAAGCTTTGGAGCAGGAAAGAAACAATTAACGGAGTGGAGACAGAATGCACAGTGGGAGAAAAAAAAATCTCTGCCAGATATACATCTGAGAGTGTATATGAAGAACTCAACAGATTGTCTAAGGGAACATCTCAACTGTCCACAAGGCTCCTGCCGGCATCAGGACCCCTCACCCTCTCCCAGAGCCTCCAGGTTCAAATGGTAGGGAAGGCTGCTGCTGAGCCTCGAGGGCGAGGGCGTTAAAAGTTTGGAAAGCTTCTGAATTGGGCAATTTTCAGTTCCTCCTCAAATCTTAAGTTCTGCATTGCTGAAGATTTCTCCCTATTGTTTCCTGCTACACAGAACAAGGCGTTCCCCTCCCACCAGCCCTGGGCTTTGTAAGGATGACAGTGGGGACTTGGGGCTGAAAGCACTTCACAACAGAAGTCGGGGTGGGCGCCGTGCACCGCCCCCAGCCCGCAGCCTGGCTGTAAGATGTTCTCAGTGTCTCTTCTTTGCATCCACAGGAAGTGTTCCAGGTGCCGGTTGGGTTTTGAACTTTGAGGGTGGGGCATGTTGCTGCGACAGGGTTTGGGGACACTTGGAGCTCTGGGCATGCCTTTCAACCTCTCATAGCCTTTACTTCGTGGACTGTGATGGGAACGGCCTCCTCTTCCTGGGGTTGTCATGTGGATTAAGTGACAGATATACGACAAGCACCCAGGAAGGGGTCTATTGACCCCTGGTGTGACTACAGAACACCAGCTTTGGCAGGCCACCACTGGGATCACCTCCACAGCCCAGAGTCTACTGAGGAGGTGTTCAGGGAGGACCACGAGATTGCTGCAGGTCTAAGGGTGCCTCGAGGGCCAAGCTCAGCCCTCCGACATAAAGGCAATTGCTCTTAAAAACCACTAAAGTGCCTGAAGCTATGACCCAGTGAAGAAGCTGCAGGGTTTTCTGCCAAGGAAACGTCACTCTGCACTAGGGGGAGAAAGAACCATGGGATCAGGTGGAGGAAATCTATCTGCAGATACTAAGAGGAAGGGCCACTGGACTGCGGCCAGCTCCCTGACATCCAGGCAAGGAGAACAGAGGGGACAAAGGAACCGTGGACAAACTAGATGTCTAGGCCAGTGATGCGTTCTTCCTGAGCCTTCATGGTGCCTTTGTTTAAACCCAGAGAGCACCCAGGACCAAGAGCTCACTAAGGCCCAGCTCCAGGGAACTAATGACTGGCTGGTACTGCTGAGAGCTGGCTGTGTACAGTGGAGGAGACTGGGCAGAGAGAAGGAGGGATGGTGGGTGTTCACTACTCTGTGCTCTATTCTGCTGTGACGCTTAAACCTTTAAAAACAGTGAAGTTTATTAAAAAGCAGAGGAAGAGGACTAAGCGTAGGGGGAGGGATAGAAGAGGGGGGGTCCAGGGGTTGAGTCAACACCTCCTCCAGGGAGTCTTCCCTGACTGCAACTCACCCTTGAAGGCAAACTTCTTCCCTAAGAAATCTGTACCAGCATTGTTCTCACTGGCTCTGCCCTCCCAGACTAACAAGTTGTGCTCTTTCAAGCTTCCAGAGCAGCTGGCCCACTGGCCCCTGGGGTGATAGTGCCTCAGACCTTCTCACTCGTCCTCAGCATCAGATAGGCCTTCGGAGAAGGCTCAGTACCAGAGAGGCCTTCGGAGAAGAGCACGTGCTTATCTAAGTAACTGTAGCCTTCCCGCCCCTTCCTACAAGATAGACACAGGGACACGCTGTGCTGGGTACTTGACAGGCTTGGCTAGTGGCACCGCTGCTCTGTCTGTCTCTGTGACACCCTGGGATATGAACCCCCGAAGCACAAGACCCATGTGGACTTCTCTCTTCCTACTACACGTGATATAGGTAAGAGCCTAGGCACAGGAAGTCACCCGTTCCTACCTGGTGAGTCAGTGGGCTGTGGAGGAGCAGACAATGGTCCTCCCCCGAGTGGCCTCACCCTTCTCACAGTCCCCCTCATCCCCCCATCCCCCACCCCCTGCCACTCTCCCCACATGAAACATCCCAATGCACTGGTGACTCACCAGCAAGCGGCACAAGGCTGGGTGTCACTCTTCCTTCAGAGGCGGGTAAATCACGACTCAGACTCACACAGAGCCTCAGCGCCCCGAGAGACAATGGAGTGTGTGCACGCACGCACGCACGCACGCACGCACGCACGCACGCACTGGGGAGTGTGGAGGTGTCAGTACGTGGGCCTGATGTAGCATGAGGCCCTGTGTCATGAGCTGTGTGACCATCAGCCACTCAAACTCCCACTGCTTGTCCTGTGATTCCTGGAAGACGTTGGAGTGGGTGCTACTCTGGTGAATGATGGAAAGATAGAAAGGTAGGGATGGGGGACGGACAGTGCCCAGAGGTGGGGAGTGGTGAGGAGGATGGGAAAACTGAGAGACTCTACCGCTCAGCAGCTGAGCACTGTGCCCCCTTGGGAACCTCCATCTTTGACAGGAGGGACAGGTGGGTTATAGGGTGTCGGAAAGATCCATGAAGCTCAAATAACGAAGATAACTGGATGTATGTAGCCAGAGCCTAGAGAGGCTGCTCAATGGTACTGAGGGGATCGGGTGAGCTTAGCATGACCAGACAAGCCCCAGAACTTGCTAAATGTTCACAGTGCTCACATGCAGATCTTCCCAGAACTCCCATGGAATCCTAGCCCAGCTGCTAAGGACAGGAGGACATGTTCCCCACGTGTAGTATGGGATGAGGGCTTCCTGCCTACGCTGTTGTCTCCAACTCCCACGAGTCTCTTCTTACAGTGAAGCTCTGAGCTGGGTGGTCTGGGGTTGGGCTCTGCATCTCTACTCTTGATAGTGATGCTGCTGCTGGCCAGTGTGGTAACCAATCACATTACGATGCATTGTGCTGGCTTGGCAGTCATGGGGAAAGTGTCTGTATTAAGTGTTAGGTTTCTATGATCAAGAGCCATGTGTGGAGGAAAGTGTTTATTTAGCTTACACTTTCTCCATCACAGTCTATCACTGAGAGGAATTAGGACAGGAACTCAAATAGGACAGGAACCTGGAGGCAGGACCTGATGCAGAGGCCATAGAGGTGTGTTGCTTACTGACTTGCTCCCCAAGGCTTGCTCAGCCTGGTTTCTTACATACCCCAGAACCACCTGCCTAGGGATGGTATCACCCACAATGAATTGGGCCCTCAAAACTCAATCACTAATTAAGAAAATGCAATATAGAATTGTCCACAGGCCAATCAGGTAAGGCATTTTCTTATTTGAGGTTCTTTCTTCTCAGGTGACTCTACCTATGTCAAGTTGGCATAAAACTAACCGGGAGAGTGACCCAATAAATTAGCATGCCCAGGGAGCCTAATAAGATACAGATTCCAGAGCCTAGCTCATTGGGTGCTGATGCAGCAAGTTCACCAAATCTGCCCCATTCCATGTATTACTTCCATCAACCCCCAGAGCTAAAAGCTCCATATTCGGGCTATGGGGATGGATATGGTGCGTGTCTTAGGATTTCTATTCCTGCACAAACATCATGACCAAGAAGCAAGTTGGGGAGGAAAGGATTTTTTCAGCTTACCCTTCCATACTGCTGTTCATCACCAAAGGAAGTCAGGACTGGAACTCACACAGGGTAGGAACCTGGAGGCAGGAGCTGATGCGGAAGCCGTGGAGGAGTGCTGCTTACTAGACTGCTTCCTCTGTCCTGCTCAGCTTGCTCTCTTATAGTACCGAGGATTATCACCTACAAAGAGCCCTTCCACCCTTGATCACTAATTAAGAAAATGCCTTACAGTTGGATCTCATGGAGGCATTCCCTCAAGGGAGGCTCCTTTCTCTGCGATAAATCCAGCTTGTGTCAAGTTGACACACAAAACCAGCCAGTACAGTAAGTCTCTAAAACATTTGACCTGGTCACTCAGGAGCCACAGTATTGAGTACTGGTTGTTTATCCTGTGGGCACCAAGGATTTCATTCTATGAATGTCTATTTAAATGCCAAGGGCTTGACCACTCACTCTCTCCCCAAAGCCATCCCTGTGAAAGATGAGGATTTCCACTCCCTACCCAAGTTTATCTCTGGGAACTTGGTTGGGTGCCAGGTCATTACAGGGCCACAATCCTGGCATGTTGCCACTTTGTCTATTTCCTGTAGCTGCCTTGTGATAACTCCTTGGCTTTCAACCATTGAGATGTACCTGCCACCATTCTGGAGCCGGCTCTCTGAATGTCACTATCACTGAGTTGTCATCAAGGAGAAACCATTTTGCCTCTTCTTGCTTCCAGTTAGTAGTGGCTAGCCAGTTGCTACCACATCTTTCCAAGTCCAGTATCTTTGATCTCTCTCTGTCCCAGCTTTACCCTCTCTTCTGTGTAATCCAAACCTCCTGCTGCTCTCTCCGAAGAAGAACTCCTGTGATTACATCTTAGGCCCGCCCTGATACCCAGGCCACCCCTGGACTCTTAACTTAATCAAACCCACACTGTCCCATTGCCAGGATTCAGCAGTCGGGACCTGATATTATTGATTTATTTCCTGGCACACCAGTGGCCTGAAGGTCCCCAGCTCAGTTCTCCTGAAGACAATGTCTGTGAGCTTGGGTGTAGCCCAGAGGAAGAAGTCAGTAAGTACTGTCAGCAAAAGGGGGCAGAGAGCTTGAGTGGAGAATCTGAATATCATGACATCATGGGAAGAAATCAGGATGAGGATGTGGGAGGAAAACCAGGCAGGTGGTTCTGGGTGCTGCATGAAAGTAGGCTGAGCAAGCCATAAGGAGCAAGCTAGTAAGCAGCACTCCTCCACGGCTTCTGCTTTGTTTCTGCCTCCAGATCCTTGTTTCAAGTTCCTGCCCTGACTTTCTTCCTAATAGACTGTGTTCGAGTTACACGAGGTGAAGTAAAGCTTTTCTTCCCCAAGGTGCTGGGTTGTGGTGTTTATCACAGCGACAGAAACCCTCAGGAAGGCATCTCCTCAATCCCATTTCCTTATTTGCCCTCTGGCCCTTCCTAATGTCCACATTAACTCAGAAAGTCTCTGACACTTTCCCACTAATTCAGCTTTCTGATTCCTGAGCCCCAAGTGGCTTTTTCCTTTAAACCATTAAAGTTAAATGGCGGCAGGACCATACAAGGATCCTTTCATTCCCTGTGTTCTCTCCAAGTATCAAACTAGACTGCCTGCCTTTCTTCCTTCCTTCCTTCCTTCCTTCCCTTTTCCTTCCCTCCCTCCCTCCTTCCTTCCTTCCTCCTCTCTTCTTCCCTCTTTCCTTCCTCCCTTCCTTCCTTCTTCCCCTCCTTCCTCCATCCTAGAGTGTCCTGACTTCTGTGAGAGAAGATTGCAGTTTTTAGCTGTGGGTTAACATGGCCTTTCTTGGGAGCTTGCGGCAGCCCCAGCAGGAAATTATCTGTTCACATCAAATCAGAGCTAAGAGCCACTGCTGGTCACCACTTCCTGTTCCTGGCCATGCTCTGTTTAACGGTCTTCCCCATGTTTGTGATATCACCATCAGAGTGGATCTTCAAGACAATTTCCCTCGAACACTTGGCTCAGCACAGCTGCTTGCCAGGTTACATGTTTTCTTTCTTGTACCTGATGGATGAAGCCTGCCACTACGGGAGAGGGAGCCTTGGTCATGACCAGAGTACCCAGATTTTGCACCCAAGTCCTTGAGGAACCTGTCATCACTGCGATTGTTCCTCCTTTCTGGTGTGAGCCTTCCTTGCTGAAATTCCACAGGCTTTGTCTGTTTCCTTGGGTTACAGATAATGGCTACAGCCCAGGGTCACTGACCATCTCTTCTCTCATCTTCTCTTTCCCTCCAGTTCCCAGTGGGGCTTCTGTTTATTGTAAGGCACTCCTCTTGGGAAGCTTTTAGATCATCACCTCTTCTTCCTCCTCTCCTTCATCCTCCTCCTGCTCATCTTCTCTTTGGTGTGTGAATGTATAAACTTGTGTCTGATTTATGCATGTAATGTATGTAGTATGTGTGTATGTTTGGGGGGTGGGGTGTGTGCAGAGGCCAAAGGATGAGGTGAGATGTCCTGATCTGTTGCTTTCTGCCATATTCCCTTGAGACAGGGTCTCCCACAGAACCTGGAGCTATCCTGGTGGCTAGTAACCTCTAGGGATCCTCTTGTCTCCAACCATTAACAGAGCTATGGTTTCAGGCAAATGTGTGGCTGCACCCAACTTTTTACCTGGGTGCTAGGGATTTAAGCCCAGGTCCTCAGGTTTATGAAGTAAGTGTTCCTACCCATGGAGCCACCCTTCCAGCCCCAGCTCTTTCTATATGTCTGGTACCGTTTGTGTTTTTCCTCCACGCTGTATGGTGTCCACTCCTCAAGTTACCCTCTACTTTGCCCTTGCTCCCACTGTTCTTTTTAGGATTTGCCTGTGACTTTGTTCATTTTTTTGTTTTGTTTTGTTTTGTTTCCCCCCACGGAGAAGCCGGTGTGGTGCTGCATTCTGAGACCCTCTGAGCAGTCAGAGGCAGTTTTATAAAACCCTCTCTTCCCTTAGCCACAGGGAGATTTGTTCTATCTGTCCTTCTCATGACTTACCCCCTTCTGGCCTCTGTTGTGGCAGCTTGTGCAGCATCCTGAGAGCCAGGCTGCTGTGATGTCCTGGACAGTGGCCACCAGGGGTGGATGGCCATGCTATACATGTTCACAGAGGCCATAAAGAATGAGTAAGCAAAGCCTAGCTAGTGCAGGCCTCTCTGTGCTAAGCCTTGCAGGTGTGAACAGGATGTTAATTCACAGGGTGGGCCAAGCCCCAGCCATCCCAGACGGAGGGTAGGTGGGCCAAGTGTAAAACCAAAAAACCACAAAACTCACTAAATTGGTTTTTAAAGAACTTTTAAATGATCAAGAGATAATTGGGAGGAAAAAGCTTCCCAGAAGGAGGAGGAGACAGGTGTGTGATTTGCAGGAGGTGGGATGGGAAGAGGTGGGAGGTGGGCACTGAGTCAGAGGAGGGAGAAGCTCTGGTTGCCACACAGTAAAGTGGACCTATGCTTGTGGTGGTGTGCTGGGAATGTCAAAAATAGAAGAAAAACTTCACAGAGATGGCAAATGCTTGAGCTATGTTTACTCTGATTTAAATCTCTCTCTCTCTCTCTCTCTCTCTCTCTCTCTCTCTCTCTCTCTGTGTGTGTGTGTGTGTGTGTGTGTGTGTGTGCATGCGCGCGTGCACGCAAGTGCTCTTCCAATGGTCAGTACCCCATACACCTGTATAACTTTCATGTATCAGGTAACCTACATTTACATTAGCAGTAGCAGACACTGACATTTGTTTCTAGTTGTAAAGTGTTTGGAGGACGTGGAACCTTTAATGGGTAGATAGGCCATGAAGGGGGTTTTGGAGAGGTACATTAATTACTGCCGTCTAATTAGTTACAAAGAGTGGTGCCTTATGTTTTCTACTCTTGTGGTGCCACCCACCCGTCTTTCTGTTTTCCTGCACACGTTGATGCAGGACAAGGTCCTTGCCACGTGGTGCTGCCAGATCCTGGCTTCTCCCACCCCCAGAACAATGAGCCAAGTAAACTTCTTTCCTTTTCAAATTACCTAGTCCCAGATATTCTGTCATAGCAACAGAAAATGCATTAAGACAATTAGTTACCATGGAAATGTGAATGTGAATTGCTATGGCAGAGGCCACTTTTCTTTTTCCATATTGGGAGGCTGGGTGGGTTTTTTTTTTTTTTTTTTTTTTTTTTTTTAAATGCAACTCCTCCAGCAACTCACAGCAACTTGTTTTGGTAAGCCAAGGCTGTAGTTCTGAAAAAGCCACTGCCATCTGGTGCTCCTGCTTCTTGAACTTGCCCCACCCCCAGCCCCCGAAAGAGTCACCTCACACTTAGGGATGAACCTGAAAAATCTCTGCTTCTGAAAGGGCCCCAGATGAAGGCAGGACAGAGTCACTCTGCTGGGATTAAGCTTCCTTCCTCCTCCGTGAGCCTAGCTGAAGTACTTGAGAAGATTAGACCCTGAGCAGCTGTAGAATCAAAGTATTTGGTAGTAGGAGTTCAGTGGGCGGAGTGCATCTCCCAAACTACCTGGACTACCTCCTCCTGATGAGATGGAGAAGCAGTCTCTGTCAGCCTGAACTGTTGCTGCAGATCACCGGAACAGGTGCAGTGAGACGTGCGGTTCAGGAAAGGAAGGAGCACAGCACGGGAACTAGACTGTAGCTTCGATCTCCAAACCACACCTCTCAGACACTAAGGAGGACAAAACCAACCAAATAAACAAACAAAAGGGGGGGGAGGGGGCTTCCAACTGCCTGAGCCCGGCATTATCGTCTGGCTAATCTTTAACGAGTGCTAATTTGCTTTTGGTTTGGGGTTTTGATCATTTAACTCAGTACTTGGTAGCACGTGTACACACACTTTTTTGTACTCGCTGCTACATTGGGGGGTGGGGGTGGGAGGGGCTCTGTGTATCTCGAAGCGTCGGAATTAGGCGCCTGGCACAAAGTGCGCGAAGTTAGTCAGCACTGTAATAGCCGGTCTGAAGTCTGAAGATGGGGCCCCACGGTGCAGAGGCGGGCCAAAGGTGCGCGAGACTTGCTCCTGGGTCCAATCACCTGTTACGCAGCAGGCTCACAAGCTTGGGTCAGGGAAGGGATGTCCTAGAGGCAGAGCAGCAAGTGGGCAGGGCCGGGGCGAGTCCACTCGGAAACTTAAGCCGTGGGCCGGCCGGACCCGCCTTCTGGGCGCCATCTGTCCGCCTGGCAACCCGAGAGAGCAAGTCGCTGCAAGGCGAGGCGCTCCGTGATTTGCGACAGCACATAGTGATTGGCAGGCATGCTGGCCACTCAGCGGGCCGAGTCCCCCTGGGTCGCTGCAGGAATGGAGGGTGGCAGAGGCTCCACCCAAGCCCCGCCCCCTTCCCGGGGCCGCGCTGAATGTAGGGCCGCGCGCTCCTCCTGCTCAGCTGGCCGCTGCGGTCCCCGCGTTTTCGGAGCAACTTCACGGCGGGCTGGAAGGCCCAGCATTGCGGTCGGTAAGTTCTTCAGGGTCATTGTGCCATGGCCTTGGCTTTGGCCTTGGGCACGCAGCGTCAGGGAGGGTTACGGAGCGCTGGGAGGCGCCGCTCTCCCGGCCTCAGTTTACCCCGATGGGTGGCCGGGCCCCAAGTGTACTTCAAGTTGCTAGAAGTTGGAGGCCAGAACTCTCGCTGCTCCACGGAGCTCGAGGCGTCTACTGCCCCAACTTGGCCAGTTGTGCCCAAGCCGTGCGCCTCTCACTCAGCCCCAGAGTCTAGGCACTCCCGCAAATCTCCCCGCGAGACCGCGCTGCGGATGGCACAGCGAGTCTGAGAGGCTGCCCACGCCCCAGAGCTGCCCCTCAAGACCTACATCCCCAGAACTCCTGCACAGGGCCATGCAGGACCTGACTCCTGGGGCTCTTGGAGCTTCAGCCCACCCGGGGGCCGTGTGGCTGTTTCTGTCCCTCCTCGGGTCCTCAGTAAAGGAGGCAGGACAGCAGGAACGAACCCTTGGGACCCGTCTATAGTTACCTACCCTATTAGGAACCGGCTGGCCGTGGTGTGACCCCAGCTCTGGTAGGCACTGCACCTTGAGGAACTTAGGTTCTGGTCAGATGACTGGAAGCCTTCTGGAAAATCTGACCCTGCACTTTTGGGTGTGATGGCGGTGCATCCTTTCATCGTATTTTGTTAGTTGATCTTATACGAGAGTCCAATAAACCAGTGTTTTGGTTTCTTGGAACTATCCCTCTGCCATTGCCACCATCCACTGCGCACTCTGGCCCCTAGTCCCAGGGGTTGGACTTACAGTTTCCATTTGACACCAGAGGCTCAGTAGATTTTAGACCTGGCCAGGACCACGCACCTAATGGACAGAGCTAACGAACCTCTGCTCCGCCCCCCCCCGCCCCGCCCCCCCAGCAAGCAGGTGCAGTCAGCCCTTCCTCTGTCCCCTTGGACAAAGACCCCTGGTGGTTGGCTGGGACTTTCCTCTCTAAGATCCAACCCTCACTCTGGACTGTGTCCTAGGCTCTTGAAGCCCAGTGGGATCACAGGGACTGCCTTCCCACTTCCCTCACCTGGTGACTTCTGTCACTCCGGTGCTGATGACACTCGAAGGTACTTTTCATCTGACTAGGAATCTAGAGAGAGCTTATGTTCCAGTTTCTTCCTGAATGCTCCTTGGACCTCCTCAGATGGGCAGGATTGGGTGGACATGCCCTTCACCTTCTTCCCCGGGTGGAAATACGTGGAACACCCCAGTGCCGGCCTCCCTGGTGCCTTCAGAAGGTTTGGGGCTGGTTGCATAGGAGATCTAGCTCAATCTTGGCCCAAGAAACACCTATACTATGTGACATATCCTTGTCCCTGATGGTGATACAGTGACAATGTTCTCTCTAAGGTACCCTTTCTCTCACCTTTCCTACCACCTAGCCACCCATTTCAATGGTTCTTAGATTTCTCTGGCCTATGGGATCAGGCTCATCTCCTAGCTGGCAATTCCTTCTGGCTCCAGGGGTCTGATGTCTGCCTGTCTATCTACCCCGCCCTCAGGGCATGGGTGCTGCTAAAGTTGAAAAATCTCCCTTTCTCTCCTGATTGTCCTGAAGGCTCAGACAGGCCTCTGCAAAGTCCATAACCTGGCTTTTCCCATGGTTAAATGAGAACCATGTTTCTGTCCAGTCCATCCCCGTGGCTTTTCCATCTCGGACTGTCTAACTAGATATCACCTTCCCACCAAGTCAGATGCTCAAACATTAGCCCTGGAGCATCTGCTGCTGGACAGGGAGGCTCAGCCCCACACTGGGGGCTCATAGGCTCACACAGCCAGCCCAGAGCAGGTGCCAGACATGAGAAACTTGGCTGTCCACCATTGCAGCCCGTGCCCCTCCCCGTTCACTCCCCCTCTGTTCCGTAGACTTGTCACATTGGGGGAGCTGGACTGTTCCTTGCTTTGGACTTAATACTCTGGGCAAAAATAGGCACCTGGGAGCCATCAAGGGCTTTGTGACCTTGTCTTGAGGGTCAGTTCTATGCCAGAGGGCTGGGTCAGACCAGGCTAGAGTGGACCTCACAGGCCAGGGACTTGGTCACTGTTGGATTTTAAAATAATGCTTCATTTTAACTCCCCCATGCTCCACATTCATTATAGAAAATTAAGGAAATGTATGTCTTTAAAAAGCTAAAATAAAACCAGCTATGTTCCGTACCCAGAGATCACAACTATTGTCATGGAGGAGGGGTATATCTTTGATCTTTTTCTACAGATAATTTTTCAAATCCTAAACAAACCTAGAATGATTACCAAATCTATTTTAAATACCACTGGACAATGTATTTTGTCTTCTGCCTTTGAATCTTTATGTACAAGATTGTGGTTGGTAGCTGTGCTGTGGGGGCTGTGGGGGCTGTGGGGGCTGAGGACTTCGTCACCAGGCTCTTTGGACACTAAAGGATTGCTGTGGGGGATGCTTCTCTGTGCAGGCTCTACAGGTGCCTCTCATGAGTACCATGTGGACTTGGAAATGCTGGCCGTCTCAACTTGCCAGAGCCTGAGAGACCAAGGGACTGGGAGAGCCGCACCATCCCCTGCAGAGCAGAATGGAGTTGGTCTGAGAGGGATAGAGGACTCCATGTAGTTCTATAGCCCTGGCCTTTGTAGACCACAGCCAAGCAGCCTTCTCCAGGGTGGCCTCTCTGGGGATAGACTTCTCAGCCCAGCTCTTTGATGCTGGCATTTGTGTAGATGAGATAAAAATATGCCTTGGCGTGCACAGGGAAAGAATGCCGGCCACTTTGTGTTTTGGGATCTTACTCAGTGATGGGTTCTAAGCCACTGCTCTGGCCACTGTGGAGCTGGGGCCAGAGCTGAATGATGCAGTTTTTCCTCCCCAGCCAGGGATTTCCAGCCCTAGGGAGGGACTTGCCTAAGGTCGGTCATTCAGCCGTGTCTGTGTACGTCCTCAGTGCCCTGAAGCCTGGCTGCCTCAGGTTTCAGCCTGCATTCATTAAGCCCTGGTGTAAGCCCTGAGGTGCAGCCCTGCCTTCTGGGCTCACTATGACACTAGGCAAGTCCTTCCCTCAGTGTCAGGTCTGATTCTTGTGTCTCTGTGACCAATAATTCCAGGAAATTGCTTTGAATTAACAAGCTCTGTGACCTAAACTAGGCTTGGCCTTCAACCGCAGAACCTGAAAATGAATTCCTCTGCATCCACCCTGCCTTGCCAGATTTCTTATCTTGAATAGTTTTGCTTTGGCTTCAGTGTGCACTATAGGAAGTTACCTAAGACTGTGGTAGGCAGTCATAGCCTGCTTTCCTGACGTTCCTCTTTATACGGTGTTTTTCACCTAAAGGAGAGGTGTTCACACCCAGGGCTGTGAGTGTGTGTGTTGGTGTGTGAGCCTTTATATGTATGTGTGTGGTCATGAATGTACACATGAATGCATGTGTTTGTAGGAGGCCAGAGGTCAGCATTAGCTGTTGTTCCTCAGTCACTGTCCCCCCTTGGTTTTTGGAGACAGGGCCTATCACTGGCCTGGAGTTTATCAACTAGATTAAGCTGACTGACCTGCAAGTCCTGTGGACCAGCCTGTCTCTACCTCCACATCACTGGGATTGTTGCGTGAGGTATTTTTTGCTTGTCGGTTTTTGGTTGGTTGGTTGGTTGGTTGGTTGGTTTGGTTGTCTTTGAGACAGGGTTTCTTTGTCAAGCCTTGACTGTCCCGGAAATAGTTCTATATACCAAGCTACCCTTGAACTCAGAGATCCACCTGTCTCTGGCTTCCAAGTGCTGGGAATAAAGGCATGAGCTACCACACAGAAAGGCTTTTGTTTTTTACATTGTAACTGAGGAGCCTGGCAAGCATTTTACCAATTCAACTATTTCCCTAGTCCCCCACTTAGGGGTTTTTGTTTTGTTCTGTTTTGGTTTGTCTTTAAATTCCTCACTATTTACAGGTGACCTTCTCTTTTACCAGATCCCGTTGCACACTGATGTACAGGTAGGGAACCTGAGGCAGGGACAAAGCTAAGCAGCCGCTCCCTGTGATACCTGTGGTTATGAAGTGATGTCCTGTTGCCAGGAAGGGGGTCTCTTTTCCATCACAGAGAGGAGGCTGGACAGAAGCCCCAAGGGCCCATTTAAGACCCCAACAGCAGCACCTGAGAAACTCTGGGGAACACATAGCTGGAGCTGCAACTGAAGGCTGGGGGGCTCTGTGCTGCGAGGGGTGGGAGGGCACACAAAGAAGGGGGTGGCAGGGCACAAGCATGGAGGCACCAAGTGCTTGGTACTATAGAATGACGGCCAGTGTGTCTGTCAGTGAAGAGACCTCGAGAATGGTAGGGAGGGGGCAAGGCCTCTTTCAGAGAAATGTTTGCTGAGGTTGGAGGAGTCACAGGAGTGGGTTTGCACCCAGGCTCAGTACCTCCAGCTCCTCCTCCTTTCAGATCTCAGTGTCTGGGGTCTGGGCTATGGATGAGGTTGAAAGCTGAGGGTTTTTTTCACCAGTGACCTGGGATGGCACATTCTTACCTACTCAGCTTGGAGGAGCCCACCGAAGGTGCACAGGAGGACTGAGCAATGCTTTTGCCTAATGGCAAGTGCCTTGTCTATGTCTGTAGGGTAGAGGTCATCCCTGGACCTTACCTTTCTAGAGTCTGAGGTGGTCTGGTGGCTCTCCATGTGAGAGCCTCTCCCCTTAGTCCCTGCACTGTTGGTTGTGGCCCCCTTGGGTCTGTGGACTCCTGTGGGTGTGAATCCTGCTGATTTGCACATCTTCATGGGTCTGAATGTCCCTGTAGATGTGTAGTTCCCCACTGGTCTGCAAGTTCCCTTGGATCTGCATGCCCCCTTGAGGCTGTGCATGTGGCTGGCTGGTAAGGTTTTCGGGCATTTGCCATTCCCAGAAGCCTGCATTTGCAAGTCAGGTCAGAGCCCTGTGTTGATTTCCAGGCAGATTCATGAGGCTTGGCCATGCTTTTGCTTCTAAATATCCCTAGGGATTGTTTTTAAAATAAGGGCTCAAAAAAAAAAAATAATAAATAAGAAAGTAAATTGAATTAAGGGCTCTGCCCTGTGCAGGAGAATGCTAGATTGAAATCTACTTTGCTCTTTGGATACAGTTCCCATCAATGGGACCTATTCGTAGTTGGGGGTGGAGCATAAATGGACAAGCCTGTGACTAGAGTGTAGGTCTGGGTCCATCCCTGGCTTTCTCAGGGACACAGTGTACAGAACCATCCATCAGGGAGCTATTTGACCAGGCTCAGGGATAGATGCGAAGACCTGGTCCCTTGCAACTTAGTCTTGGATCCCCTGCATTCACAGCCACCCTGAGCATGGAACTATGTCCTAGGTTCTAGGTCCTAGATAAGGACACTGGTGCATGAAAAAGCACATAAAGGCACGTGGCTTTTAGGCTCACACACTAGGAGCCCAGGCCAAGAGCTCGGGCCCCCTTTGAATCAGATTTCTATTTCCTCATTGCCAGACTCCCTAGCCTGTTCCCATAAGAGTAATGAAGAGGAGAGACTTGGCCTTGGCTTTGAGGAGGGCCATTTGGGATCTGAGGAATGGTGTCCTCACACTCCAGTATGCAAGGTCTAGCAGTTTTAGGTCTGTGCCCTCAAAGTCCTTCTAGGCTTCGGATCCTCCAGTGCTTGCTGTTCCACGGTCTCTGGTCTCTGCTCATGGCTGCCTCAATTACGATGACCTGTTATTTTCCAAGTTGCTAAGCAACATGCAAGGCCCCTTTGCTGACCGGTGTTGCATACTGACCGCCCACCACGATATTCTGGATGTTACCTCTCATGCCACTACTGGCTTTCTGTAATGTGCATTAAGAGCTGGGGCCTGAAGCCAGGCAGTGGTTGTACATACCTTTAATCCCAGCACTTTGGAGGCCAAGGCAGGTGGATTTCTGAGTTCGAGGCCAGCCCGGTCTACAAAGTTCCAGGACAGCCAGGGCTATACAGAGAAACCCTGTCTCGAAACAAAACAAGACAAAAAAACAAAACAAAAAAAAAATAAAGGGCTGGGCCTAGTCTCCAGGATTCTGTCAGAATTGCTTTCAAATCATGATCCACCAGTTGTGCCCCGCCACCTCAGATTTATCACAAATGTAACGATACCAGAGTGCTTGTTTATTTTTATTTTAAAGACTTGTTTTTATTTTATGTATATGAGAGCTTTTGTTTACATGTATGTGTGTGTACCATGTATATACATGCAGTGCTCGCAGAAGCCAGAACAGGGCATCAGACCAGGAACTGGAGTTACAGTGGTCAGCTGCCATGTGAGTGCTGGGAATTGAACCCGGGTCCACTGGAAGAGCAGACAACTGAGTTGTCTCTCCTTCCCCTGTGTTCATTTGTTTAAGCTTCTGGTAGAAATCAACGCATTTACTAAAGTTTGTTGTCTGCAGTTGTGGAGTCAGAAGGCAGAAGTAAGCTGTATTCGGGCCGTTCTCATCTCTCCACCTTCTGGGGTGGCTATCAGTCCTTGGTGTTTATTCTCATTCGATTGTCTTACTTCAGTCTCTGGTCCATCTCCATGTGGCCCCTGGGCCACGTCTCTGTCTAAGCAAACAGCCCATTGAGCTTAGGACCAGCCTAACAACTTCAGCTGTTCCGTCTGCAGAGATCCACATTGACAGATGCTGGTGACACATGTAGGTCCCATGCATCCCCCAGGGCCAGGCCCTATGTTCAGGGTACCACTGTGTTATCAGCTTCACCCTTATTTCTCAGATGAGGGCACAAAAGCCCAAGGTCACCTGACTTGACCTGATGGGAGAGGAACTCAAGGCTGCCCTGTGGCATTGTCAAGTTAAATGAGATTGCTGAAGCTGGCAATCACACCCAGTTCTTGCTTTACCATCAAGCTGGCTCAGGGACTTTTGTGTGTATCTAATCCTCCTCTTTGTTTGCAGGCAAGATGAACTCAGGCACCCCACCTCCGAGCCCCTCTGGCCCACCTCCTCCACCCGCACCACAGCCCCAGGCCCGGGCCCGGCTCAATGCCACCACCTCACTGGAGCAGGACAAGATTGAACCGCCTCGTGCTCCCAGACCTCAGGCTGATCCCAGTGCTGGACGAAGTGCCGAGGAAGCAACCACTCCAGAGCCTCGGGCCCCTCACACCAGCAGCCGAGAAGCAGCAGATAGAGCTGGTAAGGAGGCAGGGCCAGTTCTCCAGATCTCAGCCCACAGCAGGGGGAACAGGGTGGGCACATAGACCAGGCTCCTACAAAAGCTCTGCGGAACGGAGGCTGCAGCATCCAACGTGTGTGTAGATGTCAGCCGAATAACCATCCCTACAATCAGTATTTCTCTCCGTCCTCCTGTGCAGCAGTTTATAGGTGGGCCTCATGGCTCAGAGATGCTCACAGTCAAGCCTGCCTTCTCATTGTCCCTGCTTGGACCCCCAGCTCTCAGAGTGGCTTGGGAATTTATTGCCAGTCCTGTGTCTTACTTCTGGGTTGTCACTTGTCATTCAGTGTCCCTCAGAGCGGCCCTCGTGGTCTAGCACCTCCTCTTTGCCCACTGAAAACCTCCCCAAAATGCTCTGCTCAGCTAACCTTTTGGGATACCACTTGCCCTGAGGTCTCCTACGACTGACTCCTCCCAGCCTCGATCCATGGGAAGAACTACATATTCTGTTGCAACCTGGCACCTGTGGGGGGATATGCACACACACACACACACACACACACACACACACACACACACACACTGTAGGGATAGCAGTTCTCAGAGAAGTAGCCTCTTCCTGTGTTGCAGTCTGATGTTCTCTTCCCAGTCTCTTAATTAAATTTAAAAAAAAAATGCTTCTTTCAGAGTGCATTTAAATTGACCTCGTAGCACTCTGCTGGATAAAAACTGAGCCTTGGGAATAGCTACTACCCAGGCCCCTGGTTCAGAAGTGTCCTGAGACAAAGCAGGTGGTGCAATGGTTAAGGACTGAGTATGGGACTCTATGCCTTGCAGGGGCTGGGCTGTGTGATCACACTGGGCCTTCTTGTCAGCCTCTGGCCTCCCTAGGTTCTTGTACCTTCAGGCAGCATGTGCCCCTCTCTTATGTGAGATACCAGATCTAAGGGTGGGGCTAGCATCGTGTGAAATAAGTGAGAGTTCCAGTATCAGCACCAGCAGTGATCAGAGTCCAGCAGTGCAGGACAGGGTCTGTCCTATGTGTGGAGAACAGGCATGGCCTGTTACAATGCAGGAGGAGAATGCTGCCTCTTGGTGGCAACCGATTAGCATTGACTCAGGCCCTGGGTCCTGTGCACCAGGTCCATTCCCTCCCATTAGTTCTGCCCCCTTGGCATTTGTGTGCACTTCGCAGTTACGGTTACCGTGTGTGCCAGTGTGTGTGTCATCTACTGGACCTTTGCCTCCCAGTGAGACTGGTCTCAGAGTGGGGCTTCATCTTTGGGGGAAGGTTTGTGTCAAATTACTTCTCTCCACAGGCTGTACAGAGAGGATGCCTGCCTATGTGGCCTTTGCTACTGACAGGCAATGCTGAGACTATCCCTTGTTATATCTGGCTGGGTTGGTGTGAGGCTCCCTTTAGTCCCTGTGTGGTAGGGGTGAGTAATGGGGTAGCAGCTGGCATGATAGGGGTAGTGCCTGGTGTG
>JADRCD010213433.1:0-16504 GCA_019843815.1 Montemys delectorum
GCTATTTCTATTATGTCTGGGCAGGAGGAATAATTGCTCTTCTTTTTCTATGTTGGATATAAATTTTTATTAGATATTTTCTTTATTTACATGTCATATGATATCTCCTTTCCCAGTTTCTCTGAAAAAAAGAAAAATAAATAAATAAAAATAAACCCCAAAAAGCCCTGTTCCCTTCCCCCTCCCCTGCTCACTAACCCATCCTCTCCCGCTTTTTGGCCCTGGTATTCCCCTACACTGGGGCATTAAGCCTTCACAGGACTAAGGCCCTCTCCTCCCATTGATGACCGACTTGGCCATCCTCTGCTACATATGCTGCTGGAGCCATTAGTCCCACCATGTGTATTCTTTGGTTGGTGTTTTAGTCTCTGGGAGCTCTGAGGGTACTAGTTAGTTCATATTGTTGTTCATCCTAAGGGACTGCAAACCCTTCACTTCCTTGGGTCCTTTTTCTAGCTCCTTTATTGGGGACCCTGTGCTCAGTCCAATGGATGACTGTGAGCCTCTACTTCTGTATTAGTTGGGTACTGTCAGAGCCTCTCAGGAGAGAACTATATCAGGCTTCTTCAGCCAGCACTTTCTGGCATCCACAATAGTGTCTGGATTTGATGACTGAATATGGGAAGGACTCCCAGGTAGAACAGTCTCTGGATTGTCCTTCCTTCAGTCTCTGCTCCATAGTTTGTCTCTGCAACTCTTTCCATGGATATTTTGTTCCCTCTTCTAAGAAGGAACAAAGTACCCACACTTTGGTCTTTATTCTTTTTGAGTTTTTTGTGGTTTGTAGATTGTACTTTGTGTATTCTGATCTTCTGGGCTAATATCCACATATCAGAGAGTGCATACCATGTGTGTTCTTGTGGTGGCACATGCCAGTAGGATTTGTTGAAGGAGACAGAGGCAGGAGGATCATAAGTTCGAGGTCAGCCTGGGCTACACATAATTGACCTTCTCGCAAAAGATTTCTCTACACTCACAAAAGGATTGCCAAGAGCAGGTATGAAATACCAATATTACTGTTATTGATATGGGAAGCTGAGATGGTGTGAATGACCCAGAAATTCTTGTCATAATGAAACTGTATTACTTTGTGTATTTAATGCTATGATTGAGGATTCTTCCCTTGCACATGTTGTAGCAAAAAAGGTCTAGGCTTAGTAGACAAGCCTTACTCTGTACTTGCTATCAATTTCCTGCTCCAAAGAACCTATTCAGAAAATGCTGGTTTATTACTAGATAACTCCAGAGTTAATAGTTTAGTAAACATATCTAAGAATGGCTTATGATTTCTAACATGTTACTTGTGTGAAAATATAATAGTTTTAACGATTGTGTTCTTCTTGGAAAGAAAGGCAATTTGTGTATATTCTGTACTTCAACCCAAAGAATGTGAAATATCTGTTTTTTTGTTGTTGGAAAATATCATTTTCATGCTGCAAAACATACATATAAATCTCCCTATGACAATCATATTTTTTCAGATAGTACATAATTGGATATTATTGAAACTTCATGAAGGAAAGTATATTACTAGTCTACTCATTTGTGTTTTTAACTGTGAATTAGTCATATATATATATATATCCTATTCCAAAATGATCCTTCATTGCCTCATATAAGATATCACCACGGGTCTTCCTGACTAGCTGTCACAGCAGTAACTGAATAATGCTAGGGTGCCCCTGATGACAGAAAGGGTTCCTTTCCCAGATCTGGAGAGCTTTGCTCCCACTTTCTTTGGTGAGTGCCGGCTGGCATCAAGGACATCAAGGGGTGGCCAGTTGCGATAATTTAGTCATATATCTCTGGGGACTTCAGAATCACTGCAGGTGGCTGGCATATTCAAGTTGAATTCTGGAGCACTATACCAGATCTATGGAAGATGTACTTTAAGGGTACTCTGCTCTAGCTTGCTTCTTAGAACAATTCCAGCGTTGGTATTTTGATGATTTTCTTATTGATAGTTTCTTTCTTCTCTGGCTCAGCTTGTACCTCTACTAAAAATTCAACAGAAACCCTAGGGAGTGCCTCATAGAATACTTTTTCAGCACCTCAGAATATACTTCTTTGCTCTATTCTTGGCTTGCTGACTCTGACCAGGACAGCCTAGACATTTGCTTCAGTGAAATCTGAGACTCCACCCTATGGAGGAAAAATCCTTTCTTCGCTTTCAGGCTTCTTCTTCTTTGCCTGTACAGTCTCAGTTCTACGGTTTACAGAGTTTCACCTATTTGCTCTTAGTCTATTGTAAAAAGGTACTTATCATTTATATTAAACTTTTAGTTGCTAGGTGGTTTTTGGTACACATATCCATGACTCTTGGAGAGAAGAAAGATTAATATAATTGGCAACTTGTAGTTGGATTTAAAGGTTTCACTGTTCTCTTAAAGGCACTGAGCTCCATTCAGAATGATACCAAGCACATCAATCACATTGCTCCCAAGAAGCTAAGTTTTGACCACAAACTGTATAATTAACAAGCAAAATAGTCACATAAAATGTTTCAAGGATTTTAATTTCACCTGTCTTTCCAATATCAGATTTTATCTTAGTTGATAGGGAGTGGAACCACCATACAAGCTAGAGACTTCAGATGAATTCTGACTATATATGTATATGTGTATATATATATGTGTTCCTATGTATATATGATTTATGTAGACACACTTAAACTCCCACACACTTTATCTCTTGAAAATTATTCCCCTAGCTCTGCTCTTATATCCTTAATAATCTTTGGTTTTCAAAGTCTCATAGAAGCATTTTCCCTGTAGATTTGACACCAAGGTATTGTAAAACCTGAACCATTTTTTTTTTAAAATTTCTAGCACCATTAGATGAAACAACTATCAAAATTGCAAAAACTTTAATAAGATCAAAAGAAATGTTAAAAAATTTAAAAAGCTTTATAAGAAAATAATGTAGCCATATTATCACTGGGTAATCCAGTTTGAAAAAAAAGGAGTTATTCAAGTACAATATTGCTTAGTATGAAATTGTGGAGCAGTAAAACTTTCCTGAAGGGTAAAATGAGATAAAACTTTCCTTCACTCAGTTTGGTATGCTCCAGTTGTTGAGTACCACCCCCTCCCCAAGGATTCTGTACCACAATGACATATAATATAAGGAGGAAAGAAATGGACATAAATATCTAATCATTATCCAGGGTCTGGAATAGACTAAATTTGGTTGATCCCGTTGGAATGGCTGGAGAGGAGAGTCTGAGCTCCCTCCATGAGACTGGTGTTCCTTATGCAGGTGAAACACTGTTTCATTACCAACCCACACTACAGAACAGTGCCTCTCACACTGCTGCCTCTTGACAGCCTAAAAGGCCGGGTTCTCAGGCCAAAACTATACAGAAATAATTACTCCTAATTATTGGAACATTAAAGTGCAGTTCAGATGTACCATTAGGGCTTTCCCCAGAGTCTAATTTTACTCATTTTTCCCCCTCTGTAGAAAGTGCAATCAGAGAGTCAGCCATCAGCAACCATTAAGAACATATAATCTGAAAGAAATGTTAATCAGACCAGTGCAGTTCTCTGTATTCTGCAGAAAGTGAGACATCCATTTTCAGAATATTTCACTTCTCTTTCCTTTTCTTGTTTTGTCACCCACTCTCTCTTTAGCACTAGACTGATACTGAAGATCAGCTGCCTTGTCCAAATAGACCCTGAAGATGAACCTCATTGGCCAACACCTTGGCTTTCCACCTGCTAGTTGGTGGGCATTTGGAAGTTGTGCTTGTAGGCAATACCTTCATGAGTTCATTATAGCAATGACAGTTTTGTTTGTTTATTTGTTTGTTCTGGACTTTTATCTTTGTCTGACATCATTTTGGAGTGAGTAGTTTTGCCCTTCCATGTTTCCTTCCCTTGTCTTTCATTAATATGACTATCTAAAGGAATGCTATTTTCTTTCTCAATTTTTCCACCCTTTGTCAGTGATTCCAGGTTGAAAGTACCTCTCTCCAGTTTTCCAGTGACATTTTGTTTTGTTTTGTTTTGTTTGTTTTGCTAGTGTCTTGCTTAAGCAAATCACATGGTAGTGGCAAGGTCAAACACAGTAATGATTAGCCCCATATTCTAATACTTCTTACTTTTTTTTTAACAGGTGGGTTCAAGGTACTCTGGTCTTCTGAATGGGAAATAGAGTTGGTTTGATTGGTTTGAGAAGATTACTTAGCTTGGGAGTGAGACCGTATCTTTATTACTCAACAAATTGGATGGAAGACTAGCTCACTGCTCAGAGGGTCACTGGAAGAATCAGAGTTGGCTACAAACCTTTACTGTAGGGCAGAAGAATACAGTGTATAAAAGATTAAGGCTCACAGGTGGAACATTGAGTTTTCCATGCATATATTATATTTTCCACCCATTCTAGTTATACAGATATGTGTTCTGCTATCTCCACTTTCCCTGGGCCCTCTTGTTGAGTCTAGGAATCCCTTAAAGATTTATTATAAATTATTATTTTGTTCTTACCTGTTATAAGTTCCCAGCATCAAATACTACTGTGGAGAAGTTATCCTGGCAATGTTCTCTGTGGCAAATAAATATATATTAGTAAGGAAAGTCACAGGGACTATGCCATTTGATTTCCTTACTTCCTGCGGTGGCTATGCAGTCTGTTGCCTTCCCATACCTTTCAGAGACTGTCTATGTGTAATTCTGCTCTGCACTTCCCAGGGCTTAGTAATTGTATAAAGGGAGAGCTTTGAGGACTGAGGCTTTTCTATTTTTGTTTGAATCAGATAAACACCCTAATACTACCAGAGTGAGGGTCCCTGATGTTTCAGTTTGCCAGGGATATTCTGTTTATAAATCTATTTTCCTGGCATAGATGACGAGTGCCTCATTTTCCTCTCAAAACATTTCAGTTTGAAAGCAAATAAATATGCATTTTGCCTAATGTATGACTAACCTTTCTTTATGGATTTTCTGCATGGATTATAAGCATATTAGTTGCTTCAAATATCTGTTAATGATGTTCTCTTCTCTCAGTTCAATAGAAGATCATTTAAAAGTTATTGAAATCATTTCAAAATGATTCACAATTGAAACTTAGAAGTAATTTCTGGCTCCCCTGTGTCCTGTTTCACCATTGCCAATCATTCTACAAGTGCTGTTGATGCATGCCTGGGAGTTGCACAAGTATCATTGGGCCCAATGTTCTCTCTTCAGTCATTTATATGCCCCATTATCAAATTATAGTAGTACAGCTATTCTTTCATTTTGTTCATTTTTAGTCTACCTTTCAAATTCTTTTAGGAATTTCTTAATTTCTTAATAGTTCTGTTTTCTGTCTGTCTTTACAAAATCAGTGTCTTCTGTTCTCTAACCCAAACCTTCTGCTCTAGTCAGACCTAATGTCTTCATTAGACAAACAAATAGCAAATTTGTTAAAATCTTTCATTAGTAAAACTCAGAATCCAGGTTACAGTTTGTATGGCAGAAAACAAGGGATTTTAATAGATCATAATTAGAAGAAAAATCACAATATATCATAAATCTATTCTATGGGTTTGAGAAATCTATTATTAATTACTAATATTACTATTTGTTGTCTTTGTTGACTTTAACTTTAGCTATTTTATTCCTTTCTGGAGAAAAATTTGTTATCAGGTATCTACATCTACCATCTACCAATTCTCCACAGAATTTTTTCAACAACTTCAGCAGCAGAGCTTTGGCCACTTTAGTCTATACTGACTGGTAATTACTGCAGAGAGTGGAGTTTGGTGGTTTTAAAGCAGAAAGTATGTTTAAGAAGAAATGGGGTCCTGTCAAGAGACCTGTCAGAAGGTGCAACATTTCCACTGTCAATTGACTTTGAGTTCCTACAGTGCATAGGCTTTCCCTTGATCCTTACTTTGCCCCCCTGTATGAATGTAGACGCATGAAAGACAGTTTGTTTCTCCATACCAAAGCTTTTAGAAGGCCACTCACTCTAATTCGGGCCCTGCACTCATTACGTTTTCTACCCACTCTAGTTCTTATGACATTAAGAAGGGTTTATTTCTGAGTTAACACTTGTAATTTTATATTATATTTTACACTTATTTACATATCTTACTTTTTAATAAAGATTTATTTATTATAAATGAGTACACTGTAGCTGTCTTCAGACCACCAGAAGAGGGCGTCAGATTTCATTATGGGTGGTTGTGAGCCACCATGTGGTTGTTGGGATTTGAACTAATGACCTTCAGAAGAGCAGTCAGTGCTCTTACCAGCTGAACCATCTCACCAGCCCCCATATCTTACTTTTTGTATTTATGTCTACTCTTGGTAACAAAAGTTAATGAATCCAAAGGCAGAAAATGGGCTTTATGCTTCAATGATATTCTTTGTAATTAGTGCTTTATTTTTCAGCTTGAATATAAGTGTGTGGTTATAAACATTTGTAGCTATAATTAGATGAAGTCATCAAAATGATGTTTATTATAGTGATAACAGATTAGGATACACTAAACTATTATTAAATTATTTATACAAATATTATACTATCAAAGTCATAAAACAAAATAAGACATAAAATATCAACAGAAAAATAAAAAATCACTCTTGGGAGTTCCCCATTCTAATGTCTTATTGAAGCTTCAAATAACTTTATACATTATAATAAAACTAATTAGTTATTAACTTCTAATGTGTGTCTTCTATAGATGGATTACCTGTTTATTACTTGTGGAAAAGCCACCATGTCTTTGATTCTAAAGTATTTCTACTTCAGAAATATGTATATACACGTCTAACAACCATTATCTGATTTTTATGTCTGTTGGCTTCTATTATAATTGAAAATGTATCTAACGCAAAACACTTTTTATATTACCTAAACAGTGTATCCTTTCTAACTTATTACATAGATTTTTTTTTTTTAAAAAAATCTTAATCACTTACTTACTTTCTCTCCACAGAGAAAGATATGGATATTAGTGTGTAACCACTATATCTTTTCTTTAATAGAAAAAGAATGAATCTTTGATAAAACATTTAGTATATTATGTTTTTATAATGTAAATCTTTAAAGTGTAGTTTCGAAGAAACATACAAAAGTAGGACAATCAAATTAGGACTTTGTATTTTCCCCTTAAATATCAGAGCTGCTTTCTTGGTGTGTAGATCGAGCATTATCAATGTTATATACATTTAAATATGTACATGCAAGAGTTCTTCTTTATGCATACATTAATTCTGCAATCCTCATTGCTTTTCTATGTCATGAGTGCCAATCACGAATGTTACAGTTGGCTCAACATTTCAAGTAGCATTTTCTAGTGTCAGTGACAGAGAAAGAAACAAAATGGGAGATATGGGAGTTACTGAGCTTTTTAAAGAAACTATTGAATGGATGCTCATATACATATCCCCAAGCATATAAGATAGTGGTCTCCTGAAGGCATTGTCTATTAGTCATGTGAAGAGTAGGGTGACTTTAAAGGAAAGAGACTTCGAACACTTTTTCTCAGTCTCTGCTCATATTTATAAACTTGAAACTGGGCTGTGTGAGAGTGCAGAACTGGGCTTATTTTTAGAATGAAGCTCACTTACCTTTTAATTAGCTATGCTTCAGTCCATAGTGTGCTTTTTTTTTTTAATATCCTTTGGGAATTGACTAAATCTGGGAAAATGTTTTATTCTTTCATTTCTCCAATTTTAATTAGAATTTTGTCATCCTCCATCTTCTGAAGAAATAAAGGCGGAGTTTTAGACTATTAATAATTTATGTTTAGCTGTTATTCTACTCCCCATATGCATAAATTGAGAGAACTTAGCTTTGCTTAGTTTGAAATATTCATTACTAGTTCTCAGAGTCACCCTTTTTTGGTGCTTTCAAAATTGTAAGTCAACTTTGGCTCCTATCCCATTGCTTTTGAGTTTTACATCTATGGAAGAAACATTCCTGGTTCCTGTGAGGTGAGACAGCTCTGCCACTAATAAAGCTGTCTGCTGTCAGCAGTAAGATTCTCAACCCTCAGTTCTGTTGTGGTTCTCATGTGTTTTCCCCAGAGAACACATTAAAAGTACTTTCTAGCGGGTGAGATCTCTACACTAACTCAAGGCATTAGTGGAACAATTAAAAATATCAAAGTCTAGTAAGCATACCAGAAAAACACTCAGATTTTCCCACTGTCATTGTTTTTCATAATCCAGTGTTTTTAATCTTATATGCTAACTTGATTAGATTGAGAGCCACCAGACTGATACATATCTGGGTACATATCTGGGTGTGTCTGGGAAGTGGTTCCAAATAAGATTAACTGAGTAGAGCCCTGGATGAGAATGCTCTCCTGTCTTTCTCTCCCCATTCCTCTCTCCTCTCTGTTTCACTTACAATGATTAAGGAAAGCAGATATAGTGTCATCTTGCTAAGCAATTTATCTGAAGGCAATTAACCAGTCCTACTTCAGAAAAGTTAATGTTTAGTGAAACACTTTTATTTTTTCTAGAACATCTGAAAAAAGGAATAGAATGCATTAAAGTTCAAATAAATATATAAATAGATTAAGTAAATTTGAAGGGCTAGTTTCCATTATAAGATATTTTGCTTTATATATTTCATTTATAAAATAATAGTCTGGTAAAACAGTTTACTTTCAAAAGTCTCATTTTTTGAAATCATTATTAGGCAAAGAGTGATGGTCTAGGGGTGTTGCATGGATATTCCTGGAAGGGGAAATAGAATAAGTTTTATGGGCAGGTAGGGATAGGAGAGTACTCAGGTTGGGGAAGATTGGTGGAAGAGGAGGGTTCAGGAGAGGGCTACAATCAGGGAGCGTTTGGGAGGTAGAGTGGAAACCTAGTGCGGTGGAAATTGCCTAGAATGTATGGAACTGATTATAATGAGAACTCTTATTAATGAGGGATACTGATTCTCAACTGGCTATCTCCTGTTGTCAAGCAAAGGTGGTGGAACGTGGTTGCATTCAATTGAGTTGTTGGCCAAGAGGATCCTATGGAAAGTCCCAATCAACACATATTGTTGCAGGGACAAATGGTTGCTCTCTAAAAACAGACAGTGATGGTTCCTCACTGTCTGTGAGGACAACACCCACACAACTCATTGAATACTGAGAATTCAAACTGTTGTCTACATAGACCTTTCACCTGTATGTGCTGGTCCCTTTGGTACTTTGCAAGCTTCCAAAGGAAAAACATGGCTACCAACCCAGCCACCAAACTTTGACCTACAGTCTGTCATGCCTGAAAAATATGCTAGGGAAGTGGTGGCACTGAACTTATGGGAGCAATCAACCAATGTCTGATATGACTTAAGGCCCACTTCATGAGAAGGAACTCATGTTCTCCCCTCTACTGATTGGGTAACCAAGAACTAGAGACTGTGTATCCCAAAGACCTATAATAAGAATATATTTCATGAAAAATGAATCTATTTGCAATAAAAGAAAAAATGAAAAATCAATAAAAGTAAATAGAATGCAATAAGGGAAAATGAATATATAAATATGGTAACTAAGTTTAAGGGACTAGCTTTTATTATGTGATTGTTTTTTGCTTTATATCTTTATGAAATAATAGTATAATATAACTAGAATAACAGTACAACATTTTATTTTCAATAGTTTTGTTTGATTAAACTGAAAGCTGATAACTGTATGTTCTCTTTCTAATTTAAGATTATTGACATATAATTGATATACATAGAAAGAAAGATTTCATTTGGGTAAACACAAAATTATTTGGATGATTTATTTTTTTAAAAATGTGATTTTATTGTTGTATCTATGACATGGTTATCAAACCATAAGGCACAGATTTTTTTCTCTATATTTTTTCCTTGAAAGTTTATGTTTATATTTTTTAGGTCTAGGTTCTAATTTGAGTTAGTTTGTTGTGTGTTATGAACTAAAGATAAAGTTCATCTGTTTGCTTGAGGATAGCCAACTGTTCCAGCAACATTTATTGAAAAAGACTGACTTCTTGGTAGTGAATTACCTCTGCATCTTGCTGAAAATTAGCTACAAGATCTTGCTGTATTATTTCCACTAAATTCTGTTTCATTTATCTTTTTCTCTTCCATTTTTTCCCATGCCTCATCTTGATTATTTTACTTTGACAATAAAAAAAATTGGATCGTGGCTTTAGTATCTAGCTTTATTCTTTTCAAAATCATTTAGTCTATTCTACATACTTATGTATGGTTTTTATAGTCATCAGTACATTTTTAAAATCCTTGCTAGGCTTTCACTTGGAGTTCATCTATCCATCCATCTTTCTATTCTATCTATCTATCTATCTATCTATCTATCTATCTATCTATCTATCTATCATTTATTGCATATCATCTTTTTAAATTGTTTGATGATGTGAAATGTCAATTCAGGGAGAACTGATATCTTATTATATTCAATTATTCCTATAGAATATATTTCCATTTATTTTAACCAATTTTTCCTGCACCATTTTGTATTTTTTTTTAATCATACAGGTTGTCAACATCAGCTTCAGTTGTCATCTTAACAGATCTGAGAACAAAACACCTCAATTGTGAAATTATCTCTATTGAATTTACTACTGTACATGTCTGCTGGTCATATTCTTCTCTGCGAACTGATATAGGAGATCTCAGAAGATAGTGGGAGGTACCATTTGTAACCATGAAAGCCTGAATTGTATGTGAGTAGTAGCTGAAGGAGAGCCAGAGAGCAAGCAACTCAGCAGCATTCTTCCACAGTCTTTGCTTCAGTTCCTGACAGGTCTTTGTCCTCAGCTTCTGCCTTCACTTATCTTGATGGTGGACTACAGTCTGTTAGTTAGATGATCCCTTTCATCCTCTAAGTTGGGTTTGGTTAGTGTTTTCTCACTACATTAGAGAAGCAAACTAGGATAAAGTATGCCACTTACTTAACTACATTTATCATGAAATATATTTTTGATATTCTGAAAATGATACTGCATCAGTATTGTTAGATTTTAAATTTTTTTGTTACTGCTATATACAAGTATAATTTTTTTGCATTTTGAATTTTATAGCATGAAATCTCTATAAACACACTTATTAATTTAAGTCATATTCTCTCTCTCTCTCTCTCTCTCTCTCTCTCTCTTACACACACACACACACACACACACACACACACACACACACAAGGTTTAGGTTTCTCTGTATAGCCTTGGCTGTCCTGGAACTCATTCTGTAGACCAGGCTGGCCTTGAACTCAGAGATCTGCCTGCCTAAGCCTCCTAAATGCTGGGATTAAAGGTGTGTGCCACCACTGCCTGGCAAATCATGTTTTTAATCCATGAGATTATTCTGTTGTTATTGAATAAATACAGTTGCTGATTTTGTTTTGTTGTTGTTGTTATTATTACTATTATTATTGTTCTTGTTTTGTTGTATGATGAACTAGGACCCCAGCATAGTACTGAATGCAAACATTCAGAATAACTACTTTTAATTCACCACTGTCTTGTAGAGGAAAAAAAGTTAGCTTTTACCCAGGATAGCCAAAACTGTTCTCAAAAATAAAGGAACCTCTCGTGGAATCACAATCCCGGACCATAAACTGTACTACAGAGCAATTGTGATAAAAAACTGCATGGTATTGGTACAGTGACAGGCAGGTATATCAATGGAACAGAATTGAAGACCCAGAAATGAACCCACACACCTATGGTCACTTGATCTTTGCCAAAGGAGCTAAAATCATACAATGGAAAAAAGACAGCATTTTCAACAGATGGTGCTGGCTCAACTGGTGGTTAACATGTAGAAAAATGCAAATCAATCCATTCCTTTCTCCTTGTACAAAGCTGAAGTCCAAGTGGGTCAGGGACCTCCACATCAAACCAGATACATTCAAACTAAGAGAAAATAAAGTGGGGAAGAAGCTCGAGCAAATAGGCACAGGGGAAAATTTCCTGAAGAGAATGCCAATAGCTTCTTCTCTAAGATCAAGAATTGACAAATGGGACCTCATAAAGTTGCAAAGCTTCTGTAAGGCAAAAGACACTGTCAATAGGACAAAACAGCAACCAACAAATTGGGAAAAGATCTTTACCAATCCTATATCTGTTAGAGGGCTAATATCCACTATATACAAAGAACTCAAGAAGTTAGATTTCAGAGAACCAAATAATCTTATTAAAAAATGAGGTACAGAGCTAAACAAAGAATTCTCAACAGATGAACACCGAATGGCTGAGAAACACCTAAAGAAATGTTCAACATCCTTAGTCATCAGGGAAATGCAAATCAAAACAACTCTGAGATTCTACCTCACACCAGTCAGATTGGCTAGGATAAAAGACTCAGGTGACAGCAGATGCTGGAGAGGTTGTGGAGAAAGAGGAACACTACTTCATTGCTGGTGGGATTGCAACCTGGTACAACCACTCTGGAAATTAGTGTGGCGGTTCCTCCAGAAATTGGACATAGTTCTACCAGAGGACAAGCCAGCCTAATATAGCTATCTCCTGAGAGGCTCTGACAGTACCTGACTAATACAGATGTAGAGGCTCACAGCCATCCATTGAACTGAGTACACTGTCCTCAATGAAGGAGTTAGAGAAAGGTTCTATGGAGCTGAAGGGTTTGCAGCCCCTTAGGACGAACAACAATTACTAACTAGTACCCTCAGAGCTCCCAGGGACCCAACCACCAATCAAGGACTATACATGGTGGGATTGAGTGTACTGGCAGCATGTGTATAGTAGAGGATTGCAAATTCGATCATCAATAAGAGGAGAGGACCTCAGCCTTGTGAAGGTTTTGTGCCCCCGTGTAGGGGAATGCCAGGGCCAATAAGTGTGAGAGGGTGGGGTGGCAGGCATGGGGAGCAGGTGTAGAGAGCCGTCCGAACCACACCCTAAAGATGACGACAGCTGGTCGAGAGCTTTGAGATAAACAACACCTGATTTGGCTTGTAGGTTGTGCTTTTGAGTGGCATGATCTTCCCTGGCCTATGGGGAGATGACATGTGGCATGAGTTCATGGGCTCCTACTAGGATATAAGCTGTGCCCGAGTAGGGATCTCAGGCTCACCTCTCCACAATGCTGCCTGTAAAGTATCCTGAGTAAACCACTAAGAGAAGGAACCAGTTGTGTTGTGTCTTAATTCCTGTTGGTCAGGGTTAAAGCGGCGCATAATGGTGGCCCTGACAGGGATAAATACATGCATAAGTGTCTCATGAGGTTCCAGAACTCTTAGCGGACAGGGTGATCGATCGTTAAGTTCCCAGGTAAGAGAGGCTATAAAGACTCCGGGTCGGAGCGATAAAGTTTCCCAGTGAAGCGAACTAAAGAAAGGTTATCGGAAAGAGACGGCGATCGATCAGTAGGGCCGAAGCTTAGAAAGTTCTCGGGGAAAGAGACGAAGCCAAAGCCCGAGGTAAAGCGGCGAGAGAGAAAAGTTCTTGGGAAAGAGATGAAGCGAAAGTCTGTGGTAAAGCGGCAAGCGAGTGGCGAGCAACACCCTAGAAAAAAGGGGGGTAATGACCTTGGTCTTGGGTGTGCCACCAATAGCTGCTGCGGCCATAATTACAATGCTGCCTCTACTTGCTTTCACTGTTATTCTGGTGGCCTGTTTTCGCCTTATAACCCTGCAAACAGATTCAAAAGGTGGAACTATGGGTACCTCAGCCTCCTGCCCTGTTAACTTGACTTTGTCTAGTTGGGAGAAGCTGGGAAAAGATCTAGATTTTGCATGGGAGCAGGGAATGCTTAAGAGCGGTGTTAGACCAGTATGGAAGCTAATCAGAGGGTGCTTGGAAGATCAAAGGTGCTGTAAAGCAGTAGAGGAAGGACAGACAGCGTTAGAGCAGATAAAAGAAGAGCGTTCGGTAAAGTCAGAAAAGGAAAGTACAGACACGGAGTGGTCAGATACAGATGAAGAGTTGGAAACCCTAATTAAGGAATTAGAAAAGCGTACTGTGAAAGAAAAACGGAAAAGGAAAAGAGCTCCGCTAGATACGAGGCCCACTATCAACTCTACAGTTAGAACTGAATTGTCACTTGTTTGTCCAGTTTTTCTAGATGCACAGGGTCAGCGTTTTCATGAGCCTTTGGATTTTAAGGTAATAAAGTCCTTGGCTGAGTCCGTCCGTACCTACGGGATCACAGCCTTTCACTTTAATTTGGATCACAGCCTCTTTCACTTTAATTTGCTAATGAACAGGCAGACACTAATCGAGCAGCTGGGAATCAAGCCTGGGTTAGGGATATGCTTTTGGGGCAAGGTTGTTTTGCTAATCAACAGACTGGTTACCCATTTCAAGTCTTTGAGCATGTGAATCAGATTGCTATAAAGGCATGGAAGTCCTTGCCCAATAAGGGAGAAGTGAGTGGTAACTTGACTAAGATCATACAAGGACTCATGGAGCCGTTTTCTGACTTTGTGGCTAGACTAGTAGAAGCTGCAGGGATAATATTTGGTGATCCAGATGTAGCCATGCCGCTAATCAAACAGCTGGTTTATGAGCAGTGCACAAAGGAGTACCATGCTGCTATCACATCTTATAAGAGCAAAGGATTGGAAGCATGGATGAAAGTGTGTAGAGAGCTAGGAGGACCTTTAACCAATGCAGGACTAGCAGCTGCCATGATGCAGCTGAGTCAGAACAAATAAATACCCTTTGGTAGCTAGCACAAGTAGGCTGCGAGTGGAAATATCCTGGACTGTATGTGACTTCCCTTCAATATCAAAATATTACTTAGGCTGCTAATCTCTCGATAGTTGTCTCAATATCCTACAGGAAATCGACTGAATTTGGCTATCGTGACTGTTAACCCCATGAGAGTGGATACAGGGTTGGCTGATTATCATCTTGGATTGCCTCTGCCATGAATCATCTGAAAGAGTGGGCTGACATAGGGGCATTAGCTTTGACCTTAGTGAGAGTTTCTGTTCTCTGCCTCTGTTGTCTCTGCCTTATGGCTCGAGCCCGAAAAAGAGATCTTGCCATGATAACACAAGCATTTACAGGCATTGAGGCAGGGCAGTCCCCCCAAGCATGGCTTGCTGTCATGCAGAAATAATTGTCCATTGACCTCTGGGTTATAGGATCGTAGTGTTAGGGATTCGAGGCTTAGCACTGCACTTGAGGTGTGTCACCTGCAATTAGCAACCTCAAGAAGAGCATGTCTGATTGCATACAGGTTGATGCCCCAGAACCTGTCTCTGTGGAAAAGGCATCCCTGGGAGGCATGAAGCCTGGGGTGGGGTAGTACAATGTCCCTGTTTCTATCATCAGAGATCAGACCTCTGTTCTTGCCCATTTCGATGTAAAACAAAAAGGGGGAACTGTAGAAAGCTGTCCGAACCGTGCCCTAAAGATATCGGCGACTGGCCAAGAGCTTTGAGATAAACAACACCTGATTTGTCTTGTAGGTTGTGCTTCTGCATGGCATGATCTTCCCTGGCCAATGGGGAGATGACATGTGGCATGAGTTCATGGGCTCCTACTAGGATATAAGCTGTGCCTGAGTAGGGATCAAGGACTCACCTCCACACAATGCTGTCTGTAAAGTATCCTGAGTAAACCGCTAAGAGAAGGAACCAGTTGTGCTGTGTCTTAATTCCTGCTGGTCAGGGTTGGCGCGACACAAGTGGGGAGGCAACAGGGGTTTGTTGTTGTTTTTGTTTGTTTGTTTTTTGGAGGGGAAACTGGGAAAGGAGAGATTTACATGTAAATAAAGAAAATATCTAAAAAAAAAAAAGTAAAATAAAAGTTAGCTTTTTCACAATTCAGTGTCATGTTAGCCTTGAGGTTTTGATAAAAGTTTTTAGTAAGCTTTAAAATTATCACCTTCATTCTCAAGTTGCTCCAAGTTTGGTATTTTAAAACTTAACAACAGTGGTTGAATATTATTAAATGCTTTTCTTTAACTGTTGAGATGTTAAAGGTACCTTAAAATTGAACTCTCGAGTTTTTTGCTTTTACTTCTGGTTTTGTAAGTACATTATATGATTTTCAAGTTTTCTAAGTACATTTCAACCATACTTTAAATATGTAATTCCATTGGATTTTTTTTTTTTTTTTTTTTTTTTTTGGTTTTTTGGTTTTTGGTTTTTGGTTTTTGGAGACAGGGTTTTTCTGTTTAGCCCTGGCTGTCCTGAAACTTACTCTGTAGACCAGGCTGGTCTCGAACTCAGAAATCTGCCTGCCTCTGCCTCCCAAGTACTGGGATTAAAGGCATTCACCACCACTGCCTGTCCATTGAACTTTTTAAAAAGTGATTTTATTCATGTTAGTTCTATAATTTTAAACTTCTTTTAGTGTTCTGAAGTAAATTTAAAAAGAGGAACAGCAGGGAAGGAAGGTGAGAGGGAGAGAATAAGAGAAGATGAAGGAGGGAAAGTCATGATCAGGATGTAAAGTAAATAATTTAATAATAATAATAATAATAATAATAATAAAGAGGTCTTTTCTTATTAACCCATGGATTCTACCATTATTTATTAAATCAGTGTGCTCAGTATTTCTTCTAAAGTAATCTTGGTTGTTACTGATTTAGGGATATATATATATATATA
>JADRCD010213433.1:16604-34296 GCA_019843815.1 Montemys delectorum
ATACAGGTTGTCTTGGTTAGCTTTAGTTGTCAGTTTAACAGACCTAAGAACGGAAAACCTCAATTGAGAAATGAAATTACCTCCATTGGATTGAGTGTGAACATGTTTGGGGGTCACATCCTTCTGCTAACTGATGTAGGAGATCCCAGAAGACAGTGGGAGGTGCCATTCATAGGCAGATGTGGCCTGAACTCTTTGTGTGTGTGTGTGTGTGTGTGTGTGTGTGTGTGTGTATAAAATTGTTGAGAAAGGGGGCATTATCATACTACAATTGTGCCTTTATCTAATTCTGTTTTTAGCTTATGTTTTATATATTTTGAAACCTTGTATTAGGTATACAGTGTTTAAGATTAAATTTTTTTCTGATAAGTTGATGTTCTTTCAATGTGAAATGACTACTTCAAAGTCTATTTTTACTATTGAATCTACATTGCCTTTTTTGTCCTAAAGTGTATTATCTTGTATATTTTTCCCCATCTTTAGAGTACAGACAGGCAGTGGTGGCTCATGCCTTTAGTTCCAGCACTTGGGAGGCAGAGGCAGGTAGATTTCTGAGTTCGAGGCACACTTCAATCTCAGTGAATTCCTATTTTGCCAGAAGCTATACAATGATTACTGATTTTAAGCATTCTTGTGATTAGATTATAACCATGTCAACAATACCTTTATGTTAGTTACTGTGTACCATGTCAAATAATACAAAGGAATACAAGTAAAGTCACATTGTTACATATCAGCTGTAACAATCAGGGTGAGACCTCTTTGGAGAGGACATTTACTGTTGCCAACCACAAACAGTAGTTAACTGGTTCTTCGATTTTTAAGAAAAGTTGACAATCTTTGCCTTTGACTTGGGTGATTATATCTTTTACATTTACTAATGTTATCTATATTAATATGTTTTATACAATAATCATGTTATTAGTGTCTTATTTGCTCTTTTTCTGTTTTTGTTTTTTTATTTGTATGATTTTATTTTCTAAATATATTTGAAGTTTAAATTATACTTCCATATAACTCTGTCTTTCTATTTCAGTGACTGCTTGAGGTACTACCACTAAATGATAGTGTAAAATTTTACTTTCAGTGGAAGTCTTATGTTGTTGTAAATCCCTGCTCTCTCTTAGTATCATCTCTGTCATCCATTTCACTATCATATGCTACAATCTCTAAATTAATAGTATTATTATTTTTATTAAAACACTTAGGTAATATCTTAAGATATTTATTTAAATATTTTATACAAAATTAAATATTTATACAATATTAAATATTTATACAAAATAAATATATACAAATTTATACAGATGGTACACCACATGGAAGGTGAGAATCCATTACTAATTTAAGAAATTCTCGGATTACACACACACACTCACACACACACACACACATACACAAACACACAAAATGTTATAGTTTAATAGAGGGAGAGGGGACTGATTTTGTAGCAGGGTGGAGGAGTCTGGTCATGTGGCTCCAGCCTGTGAAATACCTTCTGCTAGGAAGAGACAAAGAAGCAAACAATAAAGTTGTCTGCCTCCAGCCGCCAGATAAATAAAGGAGAGAGTTACAAATCTGATTTAATTGTTTTTAAGGATAGAAGAGAATAAACAGATTTTGTCTGAGCCACATGGGGATTTCTTCCTGTGGTATGAAACTGATGCAGAATTTCATCCTTAACTGATCTGGACAACCTGTATAATCCATATGGAAGTCTTAATAGTACTAAAATTTTGGTTGTGAGATTCATATATTGTAGAATGTACAGTTCTGACAAGATTCATCTGCTGGGACACTGAACCAGCCTGCTATTCCAGCCCCCTGCTTTCTGATGCTGTCCAGAGACTTGATTCCAGAACTGCCTTAGAATTGCTACTGATTCCAACTTTTGAGAGGGATTCAGTCAGAACTGGAATATTAATTGTATATCATTCTTTATAATTTACAAGATTGTTATGCTTCTGTTCAGTTTATGTCTGAGAGAAGAGGTTTTGTTCTTTTTCTTTTTCTTTTGACAGAAAAGGTGAGATGTAGTGGGTGGTTCTGATGCTCTGATCAGGAATGGATGCTGAAGATCCTATTCCCCTATTAGTTCTTGATTGATCAATAAAGATGCTAATGGGTGGGTGGAAGAGGTGGGACTTCCAGTTTCCTGCAGGCAGGCTAGAAGATATAAAAGAGGAGAAAGGGATTCCCTATGCTTTGGAGGGAGAAAGAGCCACCAGCCATGTGAGATCTTAGGTGGAATGGCTATTGGCACTTCCCCAACTGTGCCTGTGGTAGCAGAGCAGAGATTAGAAACACACCTAAGCTAAGGGCAGATTTAAGGACTGAAGGTAACTGAGCAACTAACATTGAGGTCAGATTTAGAGGTGTTGAGCTGGGAGTGAAAAGAAGGGCCTATTAGCTGAGCAAGGCTTAGAAGAGTCCAGCCATTGAGCTAAAGCATATTAAAAATAAGTTAATGTATGTGTGTGTTCCATCCATGGATCCAGGGTGGCTCCTAGACAGGAAATTTGGTCTGCCCAAAGCTTAAAGTGGATAGTAGAAACAACATGCTACATATCTATACATTTATATAAAAGTTATATTTACTTTGTCTCTCTAATTGTACCATTTCTTTCCATTGCTCTATATTTTCCAGTATCTTTTTCTTTTACGTTATAGGACTTTAAAAATTATTCATGTGAAGCAATCGCTCTTTGGGGATGTATTCTTTCAATTTTGTGTGTCTAGAAAAGTATATTACCTTCATTTTTTTAAAAAGATATTTTTCCTGAGTAATTTATGTGTTTTCACTTTACTATCTTCTCCTGCCTTTCTCACTATTATTCCTCTGTATAGAATGTGAACAACTCTAAATATTTTAATGACTTTATGTCTCCTTTAATTACTTTGGTAACTTCAGTTGTAGTGAAACTGTTTATAATTTTCTTATTGTTTATTGTACTTTGTACTTGCTGATAATCGAGTATACAGACTTAGTCTGCATGAAAGTTTCAAAAATCTCAGCCACTATTTCCTTAAATATTTTTGTTATTGCACACATCTATTAAATTATCTGTAATCATAACTTTGATTTTTCAAAAATCTTTTTATTCCTCTTAGATTCATGTAATTTTAAAAGCTCTTGTATATTCAGATGCATTTATTTCTTTTTTCTTTTAAAACCTCTAGTTCATCTTTAGTGCTTACACACTATAGTTTTCATCTCAGAAATCTGGGTTTTCATGTCTGGTAATCTTTCTTTGGATGCTAGGCATTGTAATTTTACCTTTGCTATATGGTGTCTTGTCTAGATTTTTATTCCTAAAACTATTATTGATTGTCATTCTTGGAGAATTAATTTACTGGCAACAATTTGATCTTTCATTGCTGCTTTTCAAGATTTGTTGGGAATTCTCTAAAGATCTGGAAATTTCTGTACATGGTTTTTCTCTGTGATTCCGTTAAGTGACCTCTAGTTGCCTTATCTTTCTACAATCTATTCCCAACTCCCTGAATTTGAATAGGCCACAGGGTTCTTCTTTCATTCTCCTTCTTTACTCCATTATGTAAATGCTATCACAAATCAGTGAGCAGAGGCCATCCTAGGATTTACTCAGACTCTATTTGGCTTCAGTGTCTGATGTAGTGGGGATGCATTCTAGTTTATATGCTGCAACATGATGCTAGTGGGGAATCATATGCATTAGGGTAATGGCCTTCATGTATGAATTAATGCTGTGATCAAGCATGTGTTTCTTACTGGAGAAATGGTGTCCTTATAAAAGTGGAAATGTGGTTAGAATAAGTATGGTCTCTGGAGGCCCATAGATTTGAATGCTTGGGGAGTGGTGCTATTTGAAAGGATTAGAAGAAGCAGCCTTGTTGGAGGAAGTATGTCAGAGAGGGTGGGTTAGTGGTTGTAGAAGCCCAAGCCAACCTGGCTTAGAGATTCCCTGTTTCCTGCTGCCTGTGGATCTGGATGTAGAACTCTCAGCTCCTTGTCCAGCATCATGTCTGCCTGCAAGCTGTCATTTTTCCTATTATACTGATCATAGACTAAATTTCTGAAACTGTAAGCAAGTCATACTTAAATGCTTTCCTTTGTAAGAGTTGTGATAGTTGTGGTGTCTCTTCATAGCAATAGAACATTGACTAAGACAGTGAGCTTAATATCTTTTTTTGTTTTCTCTCCCTCTCTAGTTCTTACTTGTCTCTTTGTCCTACTTTAATTTTATTTATTTATTTATTTATTTATTTATTTATTTTACTGTGAAGTGATTCAGCATAAAGAACTTTATTTAAAGGACAACCTCTGGATACAGAACTTTCTAGGTTCTAGGGCTGTGAGAAAGAAATTTCTGTTGTTTGTAAATTACTCTATTATTTGACAGTCTGTTGTAGCAGACTATTGAAGACACTCTTGTTTATTTACTCATGTCCCAGACTCTGACATTTTATATGTGTTAATTTTATTATTTGTGTGCCTTTTCATTATAGAATATAAATTCAGTGTCAGGTATTTCACAGCTTCAGAGATTCAAAACAAACAAACAAACTAACAAACAAACAAAAACCAACCTACCCTCTTCTAGGACCAATCACCAGCAGGCTTCACATCAAGCTCTCATTTTATTGAAACATTTTACAACATAAAAAACAAACAAACAAAACAACAAGAACAAAAAAAAACCAAACAAACTGTTCTGTGGTAAAATGAATTTAGGGTTTGGTCAGTTGTTGTGGTTTTCATTGCATAGTTATAAGAAATATAATTTTAAAATAATTTAATTTTCCCATCTTGATTAAAAACTTCATTTGGTATGTTACTCAACTCTCATTGAAAATATTTATCTCATTGATTGCAAAAATATTTTTATATGTTTAAATTTGTTGCAGAAAAATTATATTCTGGATATTGTAGGATATACTAGGATTATACTGTTTGGGAAGCAAATAGAAATCTTATTTACATTGTAGTTTAATAATGAAAAAGCAGTATCACTCTTTCATTATTTATTGTAATTATATCAATTATAACATACTAATATGTGTAGAGGTAGATATGTATACAATATTCAGAAAAACTAAAGTATTTCATCACAGCAGCCAGAGGACTAGCATAATCATTTCATCTTGCTTTCTGAGACTTTAATTATTAATATGTTTGAAGAAATTATTAATGCAGTATACATCATCTTTGTTGTTAGCTTCCATGGATTTCTATTTATGTGTTTCCCTGTGGAAAGATAATAAATACTATCCAAGGAGCTCAAATGGGAAGGATGGTTCCTAAGAATGAATACAGTTTTTAAAGTGTTTGTATTAGAATTCAAGAAAAACAGTACATATAGTTCAAGGCAAATTGCTGAATACTATTAAATATCCACTGGAAATACTGTCAGGAGAGAGAACATTTTCATGATCATATGGCAACTGCCTTGGGCCCTGGGAGAAATAGGACACTATCAAAATTCATACAGTAGTAATGAACACAGCCCTTGGACCAAATGTGTGTAGGCCAATTTCCATTAATTAATAACTATGTGATGCTGTTTTCAAACTCTCATTTTTCCAAATTCGGAAAGTATTGATGACATACTTAAAACGTTTGGGACAGTGCTTCCTACATGTGGCCTCAATATTTACTAGCATTTGTTGTAGGGAGCCCCAGGGAGTGAAGTTCTGCCTGAATGTGAGTCGTTGACAAGCGCATTGCCACATCAAGGATGCTAGCAAAGCTCTCCTAGGGAATCCAAGCATGAGGATTTATGAATGATTCATCGGTGTGCAAAGATTTGCATCTGAGACTTCCTCCTCCTATGTGTTTACACCCTGAGGCTGTTCCCCTAGGAAAAGCTCCTACAGAGACTAGCTAACCCCTCCCATGGGTTGTTTCTAATAAATACTGGAGGTTCTAGGTCGTAGCAGTGCACCATCTGACTCCAGCTTCACTGTCCTTGTGTCTGTCCTTTCTTTATTCCCTTGCCACAACTAGTCAGGTCCCAAGCTCAATGAGATATGGCAGGCAATTTGTGTGTTTAAAATAATAATAATTTTTTTCTGGTAATTTAATTTCTGTATCTCAGATTTCCTAGCCACAGAATGGTTGACAGAGAGAACAGAGATAGTCATACAGCCTTGGATTTGATAGAAAATATGGCTAAGAACAAAATAAGAAGTGGGTATATAGGGCTCCTGTGCTAATGCCAGTTTGTTATAGTACAAAGTTGTAGCAGGGAGAAACGAGCTCTACAGTATGTTAATAGGGTATATCCATAGCTCTACAGTATGTTAAATAGGCTATATCCATACAAATAATTACTAACAATGACAAAAGAGTAACATGGGCCACAGGAAGCTCTGTATAGTACACTAGGACTGGGGGAAAGTTCCTAACAATGTACAATTGTGGAAGCAGTTCAGGCTGTCATTAAGAGCATGGTTTCTTCTACTGGTTAGTAGATGACTCAATTTTACACCCTAACTTAAAGTTACTGAGCAAACACTAATCAGGACTTTGGAATGTATGTGGTTATAAACATGATCAATTTGGTGGTCTAGTGGCCTTCTTAACTTGTAGGCCTGCTATATGCAGTAAACCAGTGCTTGTAAAATCAAGAAGTCCTATTATTAGGTTTGTTGCTTGAGACTTTCCTTTCTCTTTTTTTATCATAAGTTAGAGGCTGGACAATTGTAGAGGAGTTCATTTTGGGTCCCTGGCTGCTGGTAGTGATCCATAGGATACTCTGACATCTATACCACTGACCCATCAACATTGTAAAACATGGGGAAAACCTTCCCTTCTCTTATATCCCCTGAGTACCCTTTACATGAACTTAAATCTTGTTTACATTAACTTGTCTAAAAAGGTGATCAATAAGTACATTGCTTACCACAGAGTTTATTTTAGAAAGTACATTTATGGAAGAAAGGCAATAGACTGATTACTGACTCACTGACATGTGGTGATACAATGTTGAATAAGACAGGATGTGGGTGGGGTTCAACGTCAAGATTTAGGAAATATTTAAAAAGGCTTTAAAGTATGAAAAAAATCTAATAAAAATAACACTTGAATAAGAAATTTCTTAGTAGGGTATTTCTTTATTCTGGAGGCAGCATTCTTGATTCTAAGGTGTTTAAGAAAGATACTTTTACTGTTTTCTCTATAACATTTTCTAAATCATAGTTTAAAAGAATGAGACCCAAACATTTCTAACTTTGGAAGAAAAAAAATAGTTTTTTACCACACTAAATTTCCATGTTGCCCAAAGGGCATAATCATGATTAGAGTGTTTCCAGGATAGCCTGTTTTCTTTCTGTGTAAATTGTGCACTTTATCTCACTCCCACATCATAAATCTAGGATTACATTTTAATCTTCAGGACACATCCCATCTCAAAACGTTCAAGTAAAACTGGTACATTAAACCCGCTAAGAGATTTAGTTGTTTAGATGTGTTTTCTGGGGCAGAGCAATGAGGCTTTTAAGCTTTTCAGAGAATAGTGGCAGTTCAAAGTTTATTACACACCTAACCAAAAGACAGAGACATGGGTTAGACTCCGACTTCAGTCTAAGCAAAAGCTTTGCAGTTTTCAGGATTCTTCACTTTGTGTAAGTGCAACTGAAGCTGAGAGAAATACCAGAGGTGGTGCCCTAGTGGCTCTACCTAGCGCAGGCATCCAAGAAGGCTAAGCTAGCTAAAGAATCTTTCTGTAGTTGGAAAGATATTTTGAGACATGTGCAGATTAATTATTTCTCCTTTTATTTGAAATCTTCATTAAGTTTTGAAGAATGAATTCTCACTGATTCTGGCAGAGGTCACTGTGATGGTTTGTATATGTTCAACCCAGGGAGCAGAGCTCAATCAGGGAGAAGGTGTGGCCCTGTTGGAGTAGGCGTGTCACTGTGGGTATGGGATTTAAAACCCTCAGCATTACTGTTTGGAAGTCAGTATTCTGCTAGCAGCCTTCAAATTAAGATGTAGAGCTCTCAGCTCCTTCTTTACCATGCCTGCCTGGATGCTGCCATGTTCCTGCCTTGATGATAATTGACAGACCCTCTGAGCTTGTAAGGCACCCTCAAGTGTTGTCCTTATAAGAGATGCCTTGGTCATGGTCTCTCTTCACATGAATAAAACCCTAAATAAGACAGTTACTAATGACTAAAGGACGTTAAACATGGCAGGTTGTTGCCAATAAAGGGGAATATTATCTTATACTTCTTTGTTCTCAAGAGATTGGTTCAACAAACAGATTGATGTTTTATTTTCTTCCAAATAACACAGATGATATACATTATCAAGACAGTCACAGGTGTCAGATTCAGGAAACTCCAGTACTCAAATAGATTAAATCTAGTAGATATGACATACATGCAGTTAGGCACAGCCATAATATATGGAACAAAAAGATTCTGACCACCTTATAGTGTATTCACATTTGCATCCCAACTCATTTAGATCCCACTCTGGGACAGTTGTGTGCCCTCATTGTAAGTTTCACAGTCAAGTGCAAATTCATAAATCCTCATTTGCACACAAAGACAATCTTAGAGTTGTCTGTGAAAAACTCTGTAGATGCTACTTCACTGTTCTGTTGGCCTTGGTCTTGTAAAGTTTGACCTGCTAGCGTGTAGCCTAGGGGTGCTTCATTCTGGTGGTGTAACTGTCAGGATTTCTCCCAGTGCCATGCTCCATCCTTCCCAGAAAGTTGCCACCCAGCTTGCATATGCTCTAATAACATTAGAAACTCCCTTCTGGTCCTTCTTCTGGAAGAAGGAGTGATGATAATTGGATTTTATTTTTTACTAAGAAGCTGCATATTGCCCCTGCCCATTATTTTCAAGTCTTAGGGGAAAAATCTGATTTTAAATGTCTAAAAAGAGTATATAGATAATAGAACATATGGATAAAAGTAACCTCCTAACCTCAGGCTTCTGAAATTTGACCTCTACTACAGTTATTGCTTCTATAGCTGGATGCAGTGTGAGAGGTTCTCTCCCTGTACATGAATCTCCAGTTAACTGGCATGCCTCTCTGCAGTTAGCAAAGCATTAAGGACATGAACGTACTGAACAAAGAAGTGATCACTACAGTGAATTCTGTTATCTTTCATTTTATCTATATTCGCACATCTATCTTATATAGTTAGATACATATGTGATGTATTTTACTTTATTAATAAGATGATGATACTTTTTATATCCATGGGCGACTTGATTCTAAAATTTCCTCTAGACAGTTAAATTTGAAAGAGCTCAAAATCTTTGTAGAAAATTTTATAGTATCTATATTCAATCTGCCACATCTTCCAATATACTTTATACCATCTCTAGATTTTCCTATAGTTCCCAGGATATGTAAGTATTCTGAAACAAGTATCTTACTACTTACTGTTTGGAGAGTAACCACAAGAAAAAAAGGATGTGCAGTTTATGTTATTTTCCGTATAATTGTCCTTATATTCAATTGAGATGCACTGATTTTCTTTTATGTATAGACACGGTCTTATTATATAGCTCTAGAACCCTGAAATTTACTATGCATTATAGAGTGGTTTCAAACTCATGGAAATCTCCTTTCTTGGTATTTCAAGTGCTAGGATTATAGGTGTGAGCTGCTATACCTGGCTCCTCACATATATTTGATTCACAATTAGCTAAATCCCCAGATGTGGAAACCACAGGCACAGATGAATAATTAAGCAATCTTCTGAGACATTCTTACATGCCTGGAATTTGTACAACACAATATATGTGGCTATATTTAATAAATCTATTCTGCCAGTGACCTTTGAGTTGCTCATGTTTTATTTTTTTTCTTTTATTTGACAACAATTTATTATGGCATCTGCTGTGGTTTGAATATGGTTTGCTCATGGGAAGTGGCACTATTAGGTGGTATGGCCTTATTAGAGGAGGTCTAGCCTTGTTAGAGGAAGTATGTCACTCTGGAGGTAGGGCGTTGAGGTTTTATGTATGTGCTCAAGTCTGACCAATGTGATCAGGACCCTCCTCCTGGCTGTCTGCAGTAGACAGTCTCTTCCTGGCTGCCTTCGGATCAAGACATAGAACTCTTGGCTTTTCTAGTACCATGTCTGCCTGGACTCTGGCATGCTTCCCACCATGATAATGGACTGAGCCAGCCCCAAGTAAATGTTTTTCTTTAAAAAAGTTACCTTGTTCATGTTGTCTCTTCACAGCATTGAATCCCTAACTAAAACATCTATAAAGTACTACAAGAGACAATTCTAAAAGTTCTCCCCCAAATATGGCAAGTGTTTGAGAACTAAAAATCCTAATTGCTTCATTTCATTAGCATATATTGTAGAAATGCATCAAACTATAATCCTGCACCTTACAATTGTGCACAATTATTATATCAATTATAAAATTCATAGATACTATAAAAGTTTTCTATTTTCTTTATAATAATAAAATATAATACATATAATAAGATAAAACAAAATCTAACACATTGAAATTGGAAAAAACAAACAAACAAACAGAAGGAAAAGTTCCCAAAACACACAAGAAACAGAGACTGACTTATTCATGCACTCAGAAATCCCATGAAAACACTAAACTAGAATCCATAAAATATACTCATAGTCCCCGGTACAGACCAGTGCAGGCCCTGTTCTTGCTGCCTCAGTCTCTGCGAGTTTAATGTTCTTTGATTATGTTTAATTAGAGGACATTGTATATTTAGTGTCTCTCATCCCCTATGGTTTTTACACTCTTCCTGCCTGCTATTCCACAGGGTTTCTTGAGCCCTGAGGGGAGGGATTTAATGAAGATACCCAGTTTAGTGTTGAGAATTCCAAGTTCTTTCACTCTCTGCATAGTGTCTAACTGTGATTCTCTGTATTTGTTCACATCTGCTGCAGGAGGAAGCTTCTCAGATGTTCTCTATTCCTCAGTGTATATTTCTGAGTTTATAAAAAATAAAAATAAGTAAAAGGAATGTCTGTAGGTATGTGGACTTATATCTAAATGTTCAGTTCAATTCTTTGATAAATGTGTCTATTTTGTGCCAATACCATTTGGTGTTTATTATTTTAGCTCTGTAGTACAACTTGAAATCAGGAATATTGGGACATCCAGCAGTTATTCTATTGTTCAGTATTGTGTTAGCAATCTTGCTCTTTTTTTGCTTTTTTTGTTGTTTTTTTGTTTTATTTTGTTTTTTGTTTTTCATATGAAGTTGAATATTGTCCTTCTAGGTCTGTGAAGAATTGTGTTAGTATTTTAATGGATATTGCATTGAATTTGTAGGTTGGTTTTGGTAGGATGGCCATTTTTATTATGTTACTCTTACCAATCTGTGAGCATGAGAGATCTTCCCAGTTTCTGATATCTTATTCAATTTTTTCTTCAAAGACTTGAAATTTTTAATAATACATCTCTTTTGCTTAGTTAAAATTACACTAAGATATTTTATATTATTTTTGGCCATTGTGAATGGTGTTGTTCTCTGGCTTATTTCTTAATCTGTTTGTCATTTGTATAAAGAATGGCTACTGATTTTTGAGGATTTCCAAGCAGAAATTCCAGGTACAGTTATGCATACTGTCATGTCATCTGTAAATAAAATATGTTGACATCTTTCTTTCTATCTCTTCAACTGTCCTAAAGCACTAGCTAAAGCTTCAAGCACTGTATTGAGTCTGGCGAGTGCAGTCTTGCTTCATTCCTGATTTTGGTGAAATTACTTACTGTTTCTCTGCATTTAAGTTGATGTCAGCTACAGGTTTACTGTAAACTGCCTTTATTATGTTGAGGTATGCCCCTTATATAACTAATTTCTCCAGGACTATTAAAATAACGGGGTTTTGGATTTTGTCAAAGGCCTTTTCTGTAGCTAATGATATGATCTTGTGGTTGTTTTTCTTTCAGTTTATTTATATTTGTGGTTTACATCATTTATAAGTTTACTTATGTTGAAATATCCCTGCATCTCTGAGATGAAGATCACGGTAGGCGATGTTTTTGATGTGTTCTAGGATGTATTTCAAGTATTTATTGAGAATTTTTGCATCTATATTCACAAGGGAAACTGACCTGTAATTCTCTTTCTTTGTAGGGTCTTTATATGGTTGGGGTACCAAAGTAAATTTGGTTTCATGAAATGAATTCAGCAATGTTCCTGCTGTTCTTATTTTTGCAACAATTGAGTTGTATTCACATTAAATCTTTGAAAGTTTAGTAGAATTATGCACTAAAACCATCTCAACCTGGATTTTTTTTTTATTTTGTTTTGGGGTTGGGAGATTTTAATGGCTAATATTATTTTATTAGGAGTTATAAGTCTGTTTAAATTGCTTAATTGATTTTCATCCAACTTTGATAAGTGGTATGTGTTAAGACAATTACCAGTTTCTTTTTTGAGATTTTAATTTAGTGAAGTACATGTTTTTAAATTTAAATTCTCTGAATTTCCTTGGTGTTTGTTGTTAGGTCTCCTGTCATTTCTAAATTTGTTAATTTGGGTATTCTTCCTTTATTTTGTAGTTAATTTGAAGAAGGATCTTATGGATTCTTTCTAAAAGAACCAATTCTTTGTTTCATTCATTCTTTGCACTTTTTTTTTTCCATTTTCAGACAAAGTTTGGTGATTTCTTGCCATCTACTTCTTTTGCATGTGATTTCTTTTCTAAAGCTTTCAGGTGTACTGTTAAGTTACAGGTATGAGACAGCTCCATTTGTTTTATGTAAGCACTTAATGCTATGAACTTGTCTTTTCAAAGTGTTGTTAGTCTGTAACACGAATTTGGATATGTTGCATGTTCATTTTCACTCAATTCTAGAAAGTCTTTAGTTTCCTTTTTAATTTCTGTCTTGACCCATTTTGTATTCATTAGAGAGTTTTTTTTCCCCTAAGTTTGTAAGCATTCTGTTGTTTCTGTTGTTGATGGTATCCAGCTTTAATTTGTAGTCATCAGATAGGATATAGGATATCATTTGGCTTTCTTATATCTGTTGAGACTTAGCTGGCTTCTGAGTATGTGATCAATTTTAGTGGAACGTATACTTTTTTGTGTGTTTGGGTGAAATGTTCCGAAATAATTTGTTAGGTCTTTTTGACTTATAATTTTAGCTAATGTCAGTATTTCTCTGTTCAGCTTTTGTCTCTCTGTGGGTGAGAATAGAGAACAGAAGCCTTCACTATCATTGTGAAGTAAGATTAGATATGCTATAATACTCTGTAGTACTCTTTCTTTTTTAGACTTAGTTCCTTTTTTTTGTTTTTTGTTTTTGTTTGTTTGTTTTTTCGAGACAGGGTTTTTCTGTATAACCCTGGCTGTCCTGGAACTGACTCTGTAGACCAGGCTGGCCTCAAACTCAGAAATCTGCCTGCCTCTTCTTCCCAAGTGCTTTGATCAAAGGCGTGCGCCACCACTGCCTGACAGATTTAATTCTTTTTTGTTTGGTGCTTAGATGTGAAGACTTGCAATGTCCTCTTGGTAGATTTTTTTCTTTGATTAATATACAATTTCGCCCCTTTATTTTCTGATTAGTTTTGCTTTGAAGCCTATTTTCTCAGATATTACATTGGCCAGACCAGCTTGCCTCTTAAATTCATTCTCTTGGAATATCTTTCTTCAGGATACCCTGAGGTTATACCAATCTTTCATGGTAAGGCATATTCCTTGGATGTTGCAGAAGGGCAGATCTTATTTTCACATCTACTTTGTTAGTCTGTGTTTTATTAGAGAATTGAGACCATTGGTGTTGACAGGTATCAATGAACAGTGTTTGTCATTTCATATTATTTTGTGGTGGTGGTGGTGGTGGTGGTGGTGGTGGTAGTGGTGGTGGTGGTGGTGGGGTGTGTGTGTGTGTTTCCCATTTTTTGATTTTCTGGTCTGGGATTATATATTCATTGTGTTTTCACTTGTTTGGTTAACCTGTTTAGGTTAGAGTTTTTCTTTTAGTGCATTCTGCAGGGTTGAATTTGTAGGTAGAGATTGTCTAAATTTGATTTCATTATGGAATGTTTGATTTCCCCCATCCATTATCATTGAAAGTTTTGCTGGATGTAATAGTATGGGCTGGCTTAGGTGGTCTTTTAGAGAACATAGAACATCAGTTTCCATTGGAAGTCTGGCTTTATTCTAATTACTCTGTCTTTAAATGTTACTTGGTCTTGTTCCCTTATAGCATTTAATATTTGTTATTGTTGTCCTTTACATTTAGTGTTTTGAATATTGTGTGCTGAGAAGCCTTTTTTCCTAGTTCATCTTTTGGTGTTTTGTATGCTTCTTGTACTTTGATAGGCGTTTTGTTCTTTAGCTTATGGAAATTTTATTTTGTATTATTTTGTGGAAAATATTTTAACTTAGTTTCTTGTCCTTCCTCTAATCCTACCATTTTTAGATTTGAATGTTTTATAATGTCCCAGATCTCCTGGATGATTTGTGCCAGAATGTTTTTAAGTTTAACATTTTCTTTTACTGATGTATTCTTGTCTTCTGTTTCTTCAGTACCTAAGGTTCTATCTTCTATCTCTTCTATTCTGTTAGTGAGACTTGCCTCTGAAGTTCGTGTTTGAGTTCCTGTATTTTTCCATTTCAAAGTTTCCCTCAGTCTGGGTTTTCTTTAATACTTTATTTCCATTTTCAAACATTGAACGATTTTAATCAATTCCTTCTGCTGTTAGTGTTTTCATAAACTTCTTTAAGGAGCGCTATTATATTCGTAAGAGCTATTTTGCATGCCTGTCTTATACTTCAGCTATGTTGAAATACTCAGGGTCTATTAGGGTTGTTAGCTTCTAGTCACATGTTGTCCTTATTGTTATTGATTGTGTTTTTAAGCTGGTTTCTTGGCATTTTGGTTTGGGAAGATTGTCATTTTAGGTGCTGATATCTGGTCTTGTCTTTGTTGGTTGGGGTTTTCTTTTCTTGCTTTCTGTTCTTCTCTGGGTCTTAGAAGAAATTCTAAGGGATCCTAATAGGTGTAGATACTGGGGTTCCAGGTAAAATGTGTTTCTAGGTATTGGGAGTTAACTTTAGGAATGGGAATGTGCAAGAGGAAGGGTGGTGCTGATAGGGTCCACAACAGGGTGGAAAGAAGGGAGTTCCACCAGGACCTGCTGAGTTCCCTGGGATAGGGGCTAGAGAGTTAGGAAGTGCTCTGCTGCAGAGGTAGGCATGAGGCTAAGGGATTGGATTTAGAAGAGAAGAGGGATAGGTAAAGATCTGTAGGTGGCCTATCCATTTCCTTGGCCAGAGTGCCCTGTGAGTTTCCCAGAGAGAGCTTGCTGGAATAGGGACTGGGATAAAGCAATGAGCAGGTAAGGGAAGTTAGGAGGTAAAGATCAGTGTGGTCTACTGGAGATGGAGGCAGGGGCAGGAAAGAGAGGGTGCAGCAGGTGTTCTGGTGTAAGGCTGAGGTTGAGACTGAGGGATTAGGAGGAGCTGCAGAAGAGGTGAAGATCTGCATTTAGCCTACCTGATTCTTTGGTTTGAGTGGCCTGTGTTTTATTTCAGTGGTTAGTACCATGACTGTGTGTATTCTGCATGTAGGTGTTTGTGTATGGTAAATACAGAAGAATAAGGTTATGAGTGAGATTGCCATGCTTTTGTTCACCGGTCATCTTGCTACATATTGTCCCACTCCCCAAACTGTCCTCATAAACATTGTCAATGAACTAGTCTCTAATACAAATGAAAGACTAAATTCTGCCTCATATAATCTGGTGCTATTCTGTTAGCCTTTTTTATCCTCTATCTCTTCTTGTTTTTTAGTACCATTTGCTCTGAATTTTTCTCTCTCTCCTTTTTTCTATTTTATTTCACATATATCAAGAAGATTTTCTTTCTTTTTCTTTTTTTTTACTTTAAAAAATTATTGCTTATATTTTTTTGCATTTTAAATGTTATCCTCATTCCCAGTTAATCCCCATCCCCTCCCTTGTCACCCCTGATTCTTTGAGGGTGCTCCCCCATCCACCTACCCCCTCCTACCTCAGCGCCCTAGGATTCCTCTATGTTGGGGCATCAAGCCTCCACAGGACCAAAAGGCTCCCCTCCCATTGATACCAGATAAGACAGTCTTCTGCTACATATGCAGCTAGAGTCATGGGTTCCTCCATGTGTACTCTTTGACTGGTGGTTTAGTCCCTGGCAGCTCTGTGGGGGTACTGGTTAGTTCAAATTGTTGTTCCTCCTATGGGGCTGCAAACCCTTCAGCTCCTTGGGACCTTTCTTTAGATCCTTCATTGGGGACCCTGTGCTCAGTCCAATGGATAGCTGTGAGCATCCACTTCTGTATTTGTCAGGCATTGGCAGAGCCTCTCAGAAGACAGATATATCAGGCTCCTGTCAACAAGCACTTGTTGGCATCCACAATAGTGTCTGGGTTTGGTGATTGAATATGGGATGGATCCTCAGGTGGGGCAGTCTCTGGACTGTCATTCCTTCAGTCTTTGCTTCACACTTTGCTTCTGTAACTCCTTCCATGGGCATTTTGTTTCCTTTTCTAAGAAGAATCGAAGTATCCACACTTTGGTCTTTCTTCTTGAGTTTCATGTGGCTTGTGGATTGTATCTTGGATACTCTGAGCTTCTGGGCTAATATCCACTTATCAGTGAGTGCATACCATATGTGTTCTTTTGTGATTGGGTTACCTCACTCAGGATGATATTCTCCAGAACCATCCATTTGCCTAAGAATTTCATAAATTCATTGTTTTTAATAGCTGAGTAGTACTCCATTGTGTAAATGTCCCATATTTTCTGTATCTATTCCTCTGTTGAGGGACATCTGGGTTGTTTCCAGTTTCTGGCTATTATAAATAAGGCTACTATGAACATGGTGGAGCATATGCTCTTATTACATGTTGGAACATCTTGTGGGTATATGCCCTGGAGTGGTATTGCTGGGTCCTCTGGTAGTACTATGTCCAATTTCCTGAGGAACCACCAAACTGATTTCCAGAGTGGTTGTATCAGCTTGCAATCCCACCAGCAATGGAGGAGTGTCCCTCTTTCTCCACACCCTCACCAGCATCTACTGTCATCTGAGTTTTTGATCTTAGACATTCTGACTGGTATGAGGTGTCAATGGGACAAAACGGCAACCAACAGATTGGGAAAAGATCTTTACCAATCCTACGTCCAATAGAGGGCTAATATCCAATATATACAAAGAACTCAAGAAGTTAGACTACAGAGTTCCAAATAACCCTACTAAAAATGGGGTACAGAGCTAAACAAAGAATTCTCAACTGAGGAATACAGAATGGCTGAGAAGCACCTAAAGAAATGTTTAACATCCTTAGTCATCAGGGAAATGCAAATCAAAACAACCCTGAGATTCCACCTCACCTCAGTCAGAAGACTTTCTTAATTTACATATTTTAGGACACTGCAGTTTGCCAGCATTTAGTGGTTGGCATCTTTGGGTTATTTCTTTTTTCTTCAAACCACTTAAAATTTGAATAGGAATATTGGCAACCACTGTTTCTTAGGTCACAAATTCAGACAGTGTTTGTTCATTTTTTTTCTGGTACACATGGCTATGGTCGTTTAATTTACTCAATGGGCATGTGTGTTGTTCTGGAAGGCCACCAGAGGAAAGCACATTTTCTTTATTGGCTAAGTATTTAAACATACCCAGTTCCAGTCTCTGCATCCTCATGAGGGTACCAGTATTAAGAACCTCTGTTGCTTTTACCATACTTATTGGTCAAATTC